>JAXQIY010000062.1:0-22217 GCA_037041695.1 Irpex sp. PG99-01B2
GTGCCCGCATAGTCATTACCAACTACGCTAAGCTATCTGCTACTATTTCAGGTACACTCCAATTCACGTGAGAACTTATAGCATGGCTCACGACGTACGACCAGGCTAAGAAAGGGTTTTGCAGAGTGGTTTTAATCACGACCGTTCTCAATTTACTCGGATCCGTCTCGCCCGTACGTGGCTTGCGATAAGCCATCGTACACAAGTCTGACTGACTGATCACTCTTCAATCTACAGACAGCCGGTGATACCGAAGTTTTTGTTATAATGTGTGTCCTTGATTCGGCCCTTCTTAAACTCTGCCACACCATACGCCAGAGTCAGAACTCATCCTCTCTCATCTCTCACCCTTAGACTCGCATCCATCCTGCTCTCGAGGTTCATTCTCGATCTTAGAGAAGACCCCAACGTGGCGCAGAAAGTCGACGACGACGGCCTGCTCCGTCGTGTGTCCGGGGTTTCGAACATCTGCTTTGCAGAAGCTCAAAGGTCTGAGGATTCATGTGGCTCAGCTGCTCTTACCGCATGACGGGTTGCCATCATTTTCGTGGTGTTCGATTACCATCAAGCGAGAGAGTAGTAGACGCAGCTAGCTTTCCGATGTGTCTATTGTTTTCAGCCGTTACTGACACGTATAGGCTAGCGGACAGTACCTAATCTCTTCGTATTGTATGATCCATTTCGAAACGTAATGATGACCTGTGCAATTTATACTACCATCTCTCAATGACAAAGGATACTCCGTACTCGATGAGACCGCCCTATGCTGGTGAGAGTGAGAGCGAGTCCCTCTCCGCGTTCCCGAACCGCACCACAGACATATCCGAAACAGAGAAGGCACCACGACGCGCGTCGTCGACGGTATCTGGTAGTTCCCGAGAGTACCTTCGTAGATTGAGGATGAATCTTGAGATGGCGATGGATACAATCCTGAAGTTAAGTTAGACACCACGATTCACGAATACACAAGAGAGGATATAAAAGGAGGACTTACGTGTCGCTCAGGATTAATGGGAAGTAAAGCGGCTGATGAAGGCGTGTTGAATAAGCTTTGGGCATGCAATATTCGGTAGGACGAAGGGCCACGTACCTGCCACACGTAGGACAGTATGCTCACTACGTTCACCGCGAGAAGCACGCTGAAATTGATCGTATTAGATGGTGGTGACAGTGAGATTGTAAGTCAACACTCACACAAACTGGGACGTTCCTGTTGATAGTTCAAGATTGTGCAAGCAAGTGATCGGTTAGTGTGAGTAGCTGGTACGGCACTGGCCAGATGAAAGAGACTGACCGTCTCGAGACATGATATAAAATAGGCTCTGCCTCAATCCTATTTTCGTGCTCCTCAGCACCCGCAGCGCTGGGAGCGTCTTTGCCCAGGTCAGTCCTAGGACGACAGACTCGAACGTAAAGTAGCTGGTACTTGATAGCCAGTCTTCAACATAGTAGATGAGCTGGGCCAAGGATCAGCGAGGGAGACTAATAAGACGTACTCCTATATACCCTGAGCGTGAGTAAGATCCGGGTGATGAGCAAGCATGAGATGCGTACAGTATTGCATTAGGTGTAGATTCCAACATATGACCGACTGAGGGCACATTGGCGTAGAATAGGCAGCTGTGCGTTGAGTATGGATCTTGTGCAGGTAGTTTTATCCTCGATATAAGGTACTGATTCGGCAGGATCACGACTGGTCAGCCGCATGATAGCTACCCTCTGACAAGTCGAAGTACGTACGATGGCACAGATGGGCTTGATAAGCCCAAGGAACAAGACAATGGCGAATATCCACTTGTTTTGGTGCCAGAGTACGTAGGTACGAACCGATGCAAACACTGTCAAGTATGCACGATAAGAGCGGATAACGGTACTACGAGCTGGCAGTGATACACTTACCAGTAAGTGAGAGAATGATGAGACATCCACAGACGATAGCCACTCTGGACATTACAGCACATCTGTATCACATAGAACTCATGTCAGCAGAAATAGCGATAGGGACGTTATATACACTCACGTCTAAACATTTTGAGTCAGCTCAGGAATCGTATGTAAGGGTAGATTTCCACTTACGCGGTTGGCGAGAGAAGTATCCGGTCCCGCCCATATTGCCATAGACGCAAGCATGAGGGCATTTTCGAGGATGATGGCGTACCGATTGACGAAAAAGAGTACGGATGCCAACGAGAGCTTTCGTTGCCACATGAGCCTTCTTTCCTGAGGCAACGTTATGGCATACTCGTAAACAGACAGAGCTTAACCGTCGATATTGTTAGCCGGCATAAGCAAGCGTAAAAGACGTGCTCACCGATAGCTGCTATTCTAAAGTAGTTCGCCGTGTGCCTAAAGGGGCAAGAAACATGACATTCATTTGCATAGTAGTAGCAGGTAACGAATATCACTTACTGAAGCTTCAGGTAGGACACGAACTCGGGGAAGCTGACAAGACCTGAATACGACGAGGTTGCCATCGTCGGAATGGAAGTGCTGTGGCCTGGGAATCAGAGATGTTCGGAGCCACCGTTGCATGAGAGAGGAGATATTTACCGCAATGCTCATCCACCACCGTTGCTGCAGGGCCACTGGCACCTCTCAAGGTGATACAGCACTACCAGCTGCGGGCTGTACGCCGCCGTTGTGATCGAGACCACGGGGAGTCAGGAGCTGACATTGTCTCCGTAAGAGGAAATAGGAGTACTTACATAGTAGGCACACATCATTGCACGAGAATTTTGTCGGTTGCGCCGACGAGTATTGGCTTGAGCGTGACTTGCATTGCAGTCGCGTTGACGAAGTCGATCAATTTCTGTATCGGTGAAGGTGTGGGCCACAAATGCAGAGATCATTTTCCCTCCACGGTGTGCCCAAGTTGGTCGCTGTCGAATGATGCAATGATTACTGGAGAGACGAGAAATGGAAAAGGAGAGACTTACCTCCGGGTTATTTTCTCGATTCCGAGTTATGGCGTTCGATGATCATTGGTACCTAAAAGGACCGTACAGCTGCTGCGGTATGGGACCTCAAGCTTCTAATTCAACCACCACGTATACCATGATGGTCTGACGTCTCGCTGCTGCAAAACGTGATCATATGTTCCATGACTCGCAGAGAGACTGTTCAAATGGGATCAATATTCGGCATGATGTGTGGAGCTCCCGAGGGAGGCTGCGTCCTTTCTCTCGTTCGTCTTACTTTCCATTTAAGCTTACAGCCCAGAAGACAGTACAGCGTATACGGATTCGATACAACTTTCGTGGTGAAGTTGTCAAGCGCTTCCTACGACGTAGGCTGGAAGCTCGGGGTGAATAGCATTGCCAGTGGTGGTTGAGATTAATGAAGTTCGGTTCGGGAACTTCCGCGCGCAGGGACAAGGCGCCGGAGGCTGACCAATCGGAGAGCACGCGCGCACGCTATAGACACACGAGTGAATACCTCAGAGTGAATAGAAAGCTCTCTAGTATTTACCTATAGACACACGAGTGAATCTACAATATAGGTAAGTACGCGAGATAAGAAAATCGGAGTCCAAAGTAAGACTTACACCTCAGAGTGAATAGAAAGCTCTGAGGTGTCCGTCGAGTTTCTACACGTATATATAGGAGTCTGGGGAGGCAGTGAAAATGAAATAAGTATCTAAGAGACGAATGCGAATCAGTTTGAACTGCCATAGTGGCGTCAAGCACGAGGTAACAAACAAATGAATCAGTAGGCGGTGAAACAAAACGGAAGTATATCTACGATAACTTCCCGATAAGGTAACAGTCCGATAACGCGGATGCGAGCGCCCGGAAACTTCAACAGAGATGGTGCTACCATGTTCTCTCCGAGCCGCGAACGCAGCACTCGAGATCTCGTAAGCAAATAGGAGCGAGCTACCCTGAGCGTCGTGACATGTCGCCGGGTGTTCCATCCTCAAGTCAAGAATGAATCTGGAAATGAGCACAGATGCCAGGCTGCAGAAAGGGGTTTGTTAACGACACAAGATGCTATCCAGAATCAGTCTAGAATTACACCTACGTTTCTGTGATGATGCCTGCCACGTCTACCGACTGTAAGGACACAAAGATAGTAAGATGATGTGGTGCTGAGCGTAAGCTCGGGAACATGCCTACGTTCAAAGAGAATCCTAGCAAGCCGATCGCCTGTGTGACCAAAATCACCCTAGACGATGTCAGTATACACGAGACACTGCCAGTGTGTAAAACGCCTCACGTAAAATGCAATGAACCTATCCGCACCTATCAGTACTGGCTGGTGGTCAATGAGGGCGATAGCAATTACCGTTACAAAGTAAAACATACGACAAGTAGGGCACTTCCGTTGCATCCCTACGTTGCCTAAACTGGCGCCGCACTGCTGGAAAGGTCTTGACCCACGTTAGACTGAGTGTTATACACTCGAACAGAATCACGAGACACAGTCCAATGATATCTGGCGTTAACGCTGGGTCAGTGGGAGTATCATGAAGACAGGTGCAGATAACAGCGTACAGCTATGCGTGTTCAAATTCAGGAGAGTAGTCATTAGTTTAAGACCTTGGCGTCGGAACTCATGGGACGTACTAGAGGCTTTCTTCGACGGGCTTGGAGCTGGATGCGAGGTGATCCGGTAATTTGTTTTTGTACTGGCAGCCGATCAAAGGAGGCATTGCAGCAGAGTATACTGTTTGTGTCGAGTAAACCTATCGACGGATTGTTAGTCCAATAAGTACTCGGCGCAGGTGATATCCCTACTCACGATGTACCCAAGTGGATATCCCAGACCTGGTATCAGAACACAACCGAAAACCCGGCGATCCTTGTTCCATACCGCATATGTCCTGATAGCTGCGAACACTGTAAATTATCTCTTAATATATTGTAACAAAGGCAACGATATGGAGAGAGTTTACTGACGTGCAAACATAGAATAAATCAAGGCCGTGAGGACATCAGTAGACCTGTTGACGATGTTACATCTATGAAAAGCATGCCGTCAGTGAAGACGACTAAAACAAAAGGAGGTACCCAACATCTAGTACAAATAAGTGATTAGCTCAGGCTTGACGGCTAGTGGCCACGTCACAAACAAACTCACCTCATCGGCCACATCAGGGTTATGTGCGTACCGTGACCAAGATACTACTTGTATCATGGATAGCGCACTGTAGCAAAGAATACTGTATCTGTTGACCACAAATAGCAACGAAACCATAGAGATTTTCCGACGCCACACGCTTTCCATCTCTCGGTGCAACGTCAACGCGTGTTCATAAATGCAGAATGCTGTTCCAGACCAGTTATTTTTGAATTGTTCAATATATATATAGTATAGATCTGCTCGACGCACCAGTAGCTGCAGATTGCACGTAAGCCAATGTCTGTCTGTGTAGCGTGAATCAGTATATTGAGGACTCATTGAAGCAGACGGTAATTAGTACTCACGTGGATGTCATGAGTTCATTCAGTGTAGAGTCCAACATCGTGAATGAGAGCCTGTATCGACGTGAGCTATTGGCCGTCTGAGTATATAAGAGTCTTCAGAGTGAGAATTAAAAATCATCGTGCATTTTTCCGTTGAGACTCGGAGATTGTGAAGCGGCCGTGTGCTGTGAAAACGCCACTTTTGGTAAGCCCATCTCTCAAAGCTGAACCACAGAATCTGATTCGCGTCATGATGCACTGGCTACGCACCGTTTATATACAGCATATTTCCATCGAAAAATGAACGGGGAGGATTTAGCAAGTTTAATTCCCTCCGTGGAATAGACGGAGACCAGTCTAGGCATCTGAACAGATACGCTGCAAACTCTGAAAGATTTCATGTGAAACACACCACGTATTTGAATACCACGCCACTGCTACAGAGGGTATTTCTGGGACTTGAGAGGGGTACAGATTACCGCAGGGCGCAACGCATGCGGTGCTCGCTACATAGCCATGGTGTTAGGTACACTCGGAGCTCGCGGGTGGGTTTGATTACTGGAAAACCAAAGGGACGGTGCCAGAAGCGTAAATAAGGGAGTGTATAGGTTGCGAACTCTGAACGTGAACACTGCTGGTGCGTGAAAGGCAACACATAGACTACGTAGCGAGTAACTCACCATTCAATGCAAAGTCAATCAATGGACACATTGGCCGGCCGTCAGGAGAGAGATTGATCAAATCTTTCGCTATCATTATTATCACGATTAACGTAACTGGCAATAGAGATCGATACCCCGTCAACATCGGCTTGTGATAACTCGATCTTCTTGGGCCTCAAGTTTAGAAGGAATTTGCCCTGGAGTTCGAGTTCATCCTGGTGACAGTCCTGGCCGTCTTCTTATGTCCGAGAGGCGGGGACAGCGACTAACCTCCTTCTAGCTCCTGAGATGTAGCGAGTGCTTGATTGCGTTGGCGGTGGAAGTGGGCTTGTATGATGGCATGGGATTATGCAGGATGCCTTCGTAAAGGAATAACGTAGAGGCGCCCTAGCGGCGATTGAGACAGCGGTACAGGGCAGATGTCGGCGAGATGAGAACATCGTGTCCCTTCAAATAAGACGGCCACGCACATATCTCGCGGGGGCTCCGTCGTAAGTGCGTAGATGGCAGCAACAGCGTCACACGGGTATATAGTGCAAAGCACCCGCCGTCACGAGCCTCGATGTGGTAGAAATCGAGTGAGGTGGTGGATCATTTCCCAAATAGTGGCGAATTGCAGTAGAGAGAAGCCTGCGTACTTGATCTCGTGGTTAGAGACAGGGGCGAGAGAGACGAGTGTTGCCTGGGATCTCGATGACTGTATGATGCCTATAGAGGAGCTGATCAGTGACTCGATGCGGTGGAAGCGAGGAAAAGAAGAGCGCTGTTTTTATTCGGCGAGGGAGGTGTGTGGTAGCCATGGCATGATATCGATACGCCTTGCGAATCCGAATGGTTTACTAGCATTCCAGTCTCAGCCTCACACACGAACTTATGGAGAGGTTGAGATACGAGGGGTAAAGGATAGGGCAACGTGACGGCAATGGAAATAGGTGACGCAGAAGGATAGAACACAGCGGATAGGTACATACCATGCACATATCTCCGTTCTATAGATTAGCTTGCATGCGTGCCAGTCTTCCTACCAGGCCTCGGTCATTAAACAGCTTCGGAGCGAAATTGTGTGAGAAGCCCGAGTGTAGGTCATTTCTTGCAGTCGATATAGCCTATAATGTACGTGTGTACAGCTTCCAGTGGTACCGGAGGGAGAGGGGGCTGTTGAGAGAGTTAGAAGTAGAAGAGACGTTATCAGGACTCACTGGGAAAGCAAACACGTATGTTGACTCCTTCCCTCTGCCCTATCCTTCCTAAGGCCCTC
Source organism: Irpex sp. PG99-01B2 (assembly GCA_037041695.1). Lineage (NCBI taxonomy): Eukaryota > Fungi > Basidiomycota > Agaricomycetes > Polyporales > Irpicaceae > Irpex > Irpex sp. PG99-01B2. The sequence goes on from JAXQIY010000062.1 coordinate 7,326, forward strand.
GTTTGGCGCGTCCTAATGACCGCAGATGCTGTATACTTACCAAGTAGAGGCCCTTCTACATCGCGTATGTCATTCCTAACCTCGCATCCGTCTCCTCTCTTCCTTCCGGGGACGCACGGAGGTAGTCAATGTTGTGACCATCAGAGATAGCCAGGAGATACTCTCAGAATACAGGTACTGGAGAAGCCGTTGTGAGGGAATGATAATTGAAGATAACCTTCGCCTCCAGTAGAACATCGAAGCTGGCCGATGCGATATACTTGTCAGATGACGTAAAGACAACCAAGCCCGAGTTCGTGAGATAGCGTTAAGGGGTGAACATGCCGATATTCCAGTATCTACGGGTCTGGATGTTACGTCGAGAGGTTGTGCTCGATAACGTCGTCGTCACCGTGACGAGCTGCTCAGTGCTCAGCGCTCAGCGCTCACCAGCGATGCCCGCGCTAACACGTTCGTGTAATACCAGAAATGGCAGGTCTAGTAATCGTTGGCATTGGGACGAATTAAATCATATCGGCGTAGAAGTTTCACTATCGGGAATTCTCATGGTAAAACTAATACTAGAGAACTGAAATGCTGATGCAGCTGCTGTAACCGTTCAGACTATGATTTCTCCTGAGGTCGAGGAACAACCACAGAATTAGGAGCGACGTAAGCCTGGGATCCCGGATCAAATATGGTCAGTGGGAAAGCGGAAAAGCCAACTTATAAGAAATTAAAACTAAAACACCTTTATGAAATCAACATCTGATTTGTCGTACATCTCCATGCAATTTTAAGTTGCTTCGTCTTCGTCATCTCCACTAAGACGCAATGATGGACCGAGGTTCCCTATGAGTTGGCTAGAACGCGATTTCGTTTGGATGTAAGCAGCGTAGCGTGACGATTGACCCTGGTGGCTTGGCTTGAGGTGTAATCGTCTCGCGTGGGGACATCAGGCACATGTAACTTTCCGACGATATGGTCATTGCCTTTCCCCGAACGACATGTTTATACGAGATATCCAATGTTCTCGCTTTGTATGATCCAGTTCTAAACGTATTTATATCCTATTTAATTTTTACTGCCATCTCCTAATGACAAAATACTGTACTGAGTCATCGCTGACCACAGAACGACAGTACGGACTAGATAAGATCGCCCTATGCTGGTGAGAGTGAGAGCGAATCTCTCTCCGCGTTCCCGAACCGCACCACTGACATATCCGAAACAGAGAAAGCGCCACAACGCGCGTCGTCGACGGAATCGGGCAATTCCCGGGAGTACCTTCGTAGATTGAGGATGAATCTTGAGATGGCGATGGATACGATCCTGAGGCCCTTGGAATTAAACATGAAGAATACGCAGGAGGTGGTGGAGTAGGATAACTTACGTGTCGCTCAGGATTAACGGGAAGTAAAGAGGCTGTTGATGGTGTATTGAATAAACTTTAGGCATGCAATATTCGGCAGCACGGAAGGACCACGTACCTGCCACACGTAGGACAGTATGCTCACTATATTCACCGTGAGGAGCACGCTGAGATTGATTGGGTTAGATGACGACGAGGGTGAAAATGTGTGGCACCACTCACGCAAACTGGGACGTCCCTGTTGATAGTTCCAGAAGATGCAGGTGAGTGGTCGGTCAGCGTGGGCGGTGGTACAGCGCTGGCCAGACGAGAGAGACTTACCGTCACGGGACATGATATAGAACAGACTCTGCCTCAAGCCAATCTTAGTGCTCTTTAGCACACGCAGCGCTGGGAGCGTCTTCGCCCAGGTCAGTCCTAGGACGACTGGCTCGAACGTAAAGTAACTGGTGCTTGACAGCCAGTCTTCAACATAGTAGATGAGCTGGGCCAAGGATCAGCGAGGGAGACTAATAAGACGTACTCCTATATACCCTGAGCGTGAGTAAGATCCGGGTGATGAGCAAGTATGAGATGCGTACAGTATTGCATTAGGTGTATATTCCAGCATATGACCAACTGAGGGCACATTGGCGTAGAATAGGCAGCTGTGCGTTGAGTACGGATCTTGTGCAGGGAGTTTTATCCTCGATATAAGGTACTGATTCGATAGGATCACGGCAAGTTAGCCACATGATGGCTACGCACTGACAACAAGTTGAAGTACGTACGATGGCACAGATGGGTTTGATCAGTCCGAGGAACAGAACGAGGGCGAATATCCGCTTGTTGCAGTTCCAGAGTACGTAGGTGCGGACGGATGCAAACACTGTCCAATATAGTGATAGACACGGTGTGAGAGGGTAGCATTGGCTCGAGCCGGCAGTGACGTACTTACCGGTTAGTGAAAGGATGATGAGACATCCACAGACGATGGCCAGCCTGGACATGACCACACATCTAACAGAGTTCATGTCAGCAAAAATAGCGATAGGGCGTTATATACACTCACGTCTAAACGTTTTGAGTCAGCTCATAGATCGCACGTAAGGATAGAATATCACTTACGCAATTGGCGAGAGGCGTATCCGGCCCCGCCCATATCGCCATAGATCCAAGCATGAGGGAATTTTCGAGGATGATGGCGTACCGATTGACGAAAAATAGTACGGATGCCAACGAGAGCTTTCGTTGCCACATGAGCCTTCTTTCCAGAGGCAACGTTATGGCATACTCGTAAACGGACAGAGCTTAACCGTCGACATTGTTAGCCGGCATAAGCAAGCGTAAAAGACGTGCTCACCGATCGCTGCTATTCTAAAATAGTTCGCCGTGTGTCTAAGCGAGCAAGAGACATTTCATTTATTTGCATAGTAATAGAAGGTAATGGATATCACTTACTGAAGCTTCAGGTAAGACACGAACTCGGGGAAGCTGACAAGACCTGAATACGACGAGGTTGCCATCGTCGGAATGGAAGTGCTGTGGCTTGGGAATCAGAGATGTTCGGAGCCACCGTTGCATGAGAGAGGAGATATTTACCGCAATGCTCATCCACCACCGTTGCTGCAGGGCCACTGGCACCTCTCAAGATGATACAGCACTACCAGTTGTGGGTTGTACGCCGCCGTTGTGATCGAGACCACGGGGAGTCAGGAGCTGACATTCTCTCCGCAAGAGGAAATAGGAGTACTTACATAGTAGGAACGCATCATTGCACGGTAATTTTGTCGGTTGCGCCAACGAGGATTGGCTCCAGCGTGACGTGTAATGCAGATGCGTTGACGAAGTCGATCAATTTCTGTATCGGTGAAGGTGTGGGCCACAAATGCAGAGATCATTTGTCCGCCACAGCGTGCTAAAGATAAAAGCCGTTCAATGAAGATTTGATTAATAAAGATGTGAAGAAATGGAGTAGGGGAGGTGTACCTCATAGTCGTCCTCTCGCACGTTCTTGACTTGGAAGCCTTTCATGTCGGCCAGAAAAAGTGCCGTATATCTCGGAACTGATTCAACCGATATCAATAAAGAAGCAACGATCAAGAGCGAGTTTCATTGCGCGATGCATTTCGATCACCTCAGTCGAGACGAGATATACATAGTCAAGACTGATAGCAACCAATCCCCAGGACATTATGCATGAGCTTGCAACGCGTTCATCTGCAGTCCTTGTCTGGGCGACCAGCGGCGTCAACTCATTCATGAGGTTACCGACGTGAAAGACATAGAGTGAGTGTCGCGTCATACAACATTGGTGTCACGGCGACTCGGAGGCCGCGTGCCACTGCGTGTGACTGAAGCAATAGCGTCAGCGTTTATGTAAAGTATTACAAAGGCATGAGACTTACAGAAAACATCCTCGAAGTCGGCTCGGGGCCAAGCATAGTAGAGACTGAGGAGACGCAGCTGTGGAATGGAAGCGTCGTATGCGGCCTCAGGCTGGCCACTCAGGCTATACTGCCATTTGTGGAGTAGTTATTAGCGGCGCAGTGTCTGTGGTTCAAGTCCATCGTAGAATGATGAAGATTGTCTTGGGTACCATTACATGTGCCCTAGCTAGCGGTAGTCATAGCCGATCCAGACGATGGTACAGTAGCGGGAAGACAACTCGCGACTCAGGTTGCTCGCGCCCGCGCTACAGGCAGGTGTGATACCAAATATAGAAAGTGTAGTAATAGTCTCACAACGATTTCGTAAAAGTGTGTTTTAATCCTCCATGAATACAAAGCTTCCTTCTGTGTCAAGCCACAACATCATCAGTTTATTCACAGCCGTGGAGTTTATATCAGTGAGTCTGCTGCCTAGTATTCGCGTCCCGCACCAACTTGAATAATATATCGGACTGATACCACTTGCCAATGATCCCGTAGATGTATTTCGTGTTAGCTGCTCTAAAACTAGTTTTATAATCAGTCCGAACACTCCTCTAACTACGCATCCACGATTCGAGTTCGAGTGTCTGCAGATTCGCGAACCTCAAGCTGAGCTCGTGTGCCTGCGGTCACATGCTCCGGGAGCCGAAGCTCGAATTTGACGCTGGAAAATTCGGATGCGTAGAGCAGATAGCTATCGGAGCTGTTGTGTTGTGGAGTTAAGTATTCCGTCCTGAGATCAAGGATGAATCTTGAAATGAGAACGGAGGCAAGACTGGGAGCAGATGTATAGTCAAGCCCTCAGCAAGACGTGCGGATGAAGAGTTACCAGTCCGCTTGAACTACTTACGTTGGCATGATAGCACTTGCCCAATCCGACGACTATATAAATCACATTGCAAATCAGAAGATAGCGTGAGGAACACGAGCTGTTGTATTCAGCCTACCTCTGATGTGAATGCTAGCAGAGGGATGGCCAGCGTTATCAAAATTGCCCTGATCGTTTTTAGGTGAAGGCTTGGACGCTGGAGAAATCATCTCACGTGAAATGTAATGTACCTATTCGCTGGTATCAATAGTGTCCAACAAACAAATTTATGCAAAAGTAAGCACCGTTATACAGGAGGACGCATGACAAGGGCCGTCTTGACAGTGAATTAGAACGTCTGAGCTGGAAAACGGCCGGCACTGTCTTCGCCCATGTTAGGATGATGGTGACGATCTCAAATATAACCATAATGCTAGATCCAACGGCAACTAGTCCATCATAGGTCAGCAGAAGAGCGCTATACTGACTGAGTATTGACGTCGACATACAGCTGTGTTTAGTATACCGGCCGTCAATATGGGAACGTTTGAGATTACTGCTTACGGGAATAACTTACTATAGAGTATCTGCACTAAAATTGATGGTAATATGATCTGGTAATGTGCTTCGGTATTGGCATCCTATAAATGGAGGGGATGAGGCGAAATACGCTGTCTGTGTGCAGTAGTACTATACGTGCCCAGATTAAGTGTATTGTTTACTAATTTGAAGTCTTCACTCACGATGTATCCCAGCGGATATCCTAAGCCTGGCACCACAACACCAGCGAATATACGGCGATCTTTGTCCCATATTGCGTACGTTCTGACAGCTGCAAATACTGTACAGCGGCAGTTGGACATATTCAAAGTCGGAGAAGATCTCATTCTGTACACTTACATGCGAACATGGCGTAGATCAGAACCGTCAGCGAATCTGTGGCCCGACTAACTATATTGCAGCTATCGAAGTATATCAGCCAGTCAGTCGACCAAAGCAGAGGGTTTGACCTAACATCTACCATGTACTTTATCAGCCGCAGTGGTCGGTTCGTTTGAGTGGGAGCGCTCACCTCATCCGCCATGTGCAAGTCATGTGTGTGCTGAGACCATGTTACTGACTGTAACACGCACAGTACGCTGTAACAGAGGGCACTGTATCTGATGATGATGAACAGTAATGACACTGAGGAAAATCTTCGGCGCCAGACACATTCCACCTCTCGATGAAACGTTAGCCCGTACTCGTGAATGCAGAATGCTGCGCGAAGAGCCTCGATAAATCGCACATTGCGCACGATATTTGCCTACACGCACCACCAACCGCAATACGTATGTACGCCAAGGTACGTCTGGGACACTTATCGTATCAGACCATTCGTGACGTTGTGGCAACGGTACTCACTGGTCCAGTAACTTTGTTTTGTCCGGGGTAGAGTTCATCATAGCAAAAGGTCAGCGAGGGAGATGGAGGCGTTGACTGCTAGAATATATAGGGGCCTACGAAGGCGCACTGCGCCGTCATGATTAGCGAAGAGGACTGTGCTGCAACTATGTATCACTTGCCTTCACGTTCAGATCTGATCGTTGCAAATAGTCAAAATTGATACATCGCACCCACTAATTTCGTTGCGCTAGCCGGTACTTTGTTGTCTAATCAGAAGGGAGTCGGAAGGTGAGTGATACATATGTCCAACACTATACCTATGTATCGAAGATCAGACAAAACAACGTATCGAGTAAGTACACACCTTGTAAGTATGTCCAGCATATTTTTTATGAGGCAATGAAACAGGCCGAACCCTCTTATGTGATAGAAGCGAAATCAACTATATTCAGTTTGTGGCCGAGTCCATGAGAAGCTTGCTCTGCGGATAGGCTCATCTTAGATATCTTATGCGTCTTCGGGTTCGACGGAGGGCTGCAATTCAGTATGGAAGGCATCACGCACTTAGAGAAGATAATGTTGAGCAAACTATCTGTTTTCACTGTACGTACACGATGCAGTGCCATCTGCCGTAGCTTTTCCGAGTCTTCACATCTTCCTTCATGATTATCACGGCTCACGCGGCCGTCAACATTGGTCGACAACGTGACGTGATGGCCACTCGACAGTATTTATGATCCTTCTCGAACATCAGGTCGCGATAGCTCAGCGTTCCTGGGCTTCGAGCCCAGTGGCACCCTACAGAAGGTATTATAGCATGAGACGCGCAAAAGCTGTGACACGTAACAGAACGCACCTTCATTCTCCAAACGCAGTGCTGGGATAAACATCTGACTTGTCATACATCTCCATGCAAACTGCTTCATCCTCGTCATCTCCACTTAGACGCAAAGATGCGCCGAGGTTCCCTATCAGCTGGCCAGAACGCGAGCTCCCTTGGATGTCGGCAGCGTAGCGTGACGATTGAACCTCGCTGGCTTGACTTGAAGTATAGTCGTCTCGCAGAGACAGGAGAAATCTGGAAATGAGTATGGGCATCATGCTGAAGTTTACGGCATCAGCGTAGGCACAAAATCATGAGCTGGAGGAGACGCACGTATCTATGATGGCAGGCATGTTGTTCAAGGACTGTGTGCTTTATAAGCCAGAACGAGCGGAACTGGAGACCCGAACACTCACATCAAAAGGAATAGACATCAAGCTGAGAATCTGGAGCGTCATCATAACACTGTAAGCGCAGATGAATAACACTGTGACCACCGTAAGTATAGTCACTTACAAGAAATGCATGGTTCCTGAGTTGTGAGTTGTGTTGACTAGTCAGCCATCATGGGCGTGTTCGACGAGGAGCAGCACTCACCTTGACGAAGCAGTAAGTATGTGGGCCCTTTCTTCCCGCGAACTGTATCTGACTTGTGTAATCTCTTCTGCACATTGACCGTCTTGGCCCAAGTCAACGAAGCGACGACGCATTCCGTAACTGCACTTGCTACACATCCGACAATGACTACCAGATCCTTTCAGCTACTTTGCTCGCATTAAATGATATCCGGTACATACAGCTGTAGAGCCTGTGGTTAGAGGGAATGACATGTTTAGTGAGTCAACCGAACTTACAAAAATTCGTCGCTGCTCATGTTCCAAATCTGAAAGTTGATGGTCGAGTATTGTCCGCATCCTGTGAGCGGGGGTGGAATGGACGAAAAAACCAGTGTCGTTATGTAAATCTGGAGCACGTCTATAAGCAACCGTATCTTTTGTGAGCGCCGCGAACGAGATTCAGGACTCACAGAATCGCCAACGGGGTATATCATGCCAAGGACAAAGACCACAGCGGGTACGATCCAGCTCCTATTCCAGAGCGCAAACATACGGATCGATGCAAAGACTTGGATGCGTGGTCAATATCTCGGATTATTCTCATACGGCCACCACACCTACCTGCAACGACTATGTACATGATAATGGTGCATACTTCGCTTGATCTCCATGTAATGACGCAACTATAGATGCCACTCTGTCAAAATATGTAGCGTGATTTCGGGAAAATCAACTCAACATCTGTATGTAAATCAGTTGCTTTCGTAACTTGAAAATCGGACAAGCAGCACGTACCTTGTCCGCTACATCTTCGTACTGATTGTACCACGACACGGCCTGAATCAGCCTGAGGCCTCGATTCAACATGACCACGTATCGATTGAGCAGGAACAGAAGCGTTACTAGAGACGTTTTGCGTCTCCATATTTTGTTGATTTCAAGAGGCAGAGTCAGAAGATACTCGTACAGAAAGAGAGCTGAGATGTAGGGTTAGTCGAGTACGATAGGACGTGAACTTGTAGTGCCTCTGACCGGTGCTTGCGACTTCTATAAGTACAGAAATGTTGCTACGAGTCAATCAGTACAAACCTGGATAAATTCGGCGACGTACTTACACTGATTGAACGTAAGAAATAAAGTCGCTGACGTCACCGAATTCGGATATTTGGACTGCTCAACAGCCAGTAAGGTCCTTGGCAGGAGTCTGGCTTGCGTGTTTATATGAGTATAGGTAATATAATCAGATCGTTACTTTAGGCAGAAATAGGTTGTACCTGTGCACCTCCGATCTATTTTTAAAGACGTGGCCATGTAAAGATATAAAGGGACGTACTTTGACTGCTGCTACCATTAGATGCGCTGGGGACCTTGCGAGCGGAGAATCTTGATAGTGGTTGCTTTTTACATCATGGCAGTCACCAGGGAGATACGAGATGCCAATCAGGTTGATATAAAATTGCGTCTCTGCGGAAGAGATGGCAGCTACGAACGGTAAAAGGAGATCGTGAGTGCGAGATGTGTACAACAATCAGATTTCAGAGATATTGTTGATGTTCGGAACGAAGACCGCGAGGGTGGGCATGGTGCAAGTTCAACTCAATATCTAGTGCAATCAGAGAGCTGTCAGATGTTCGGCATGCTAGTGGACGTACGTGGAATTTGAGTAGGGCTATACCGTGCGCTGTCTACATGGCCTTCGCGCAAGCGTCTTCGGAATTGAGCGTTATGATGTTTCGTGTGACCCAGCTCAGGCCAGCTCCAGCAGCTCCCTTACGTTCTAGATATATCATTTGGGTCGTACAATTCAGGCTCGCTGAGCGACATACCTTAAATCATGGCCGTACTCCCGATTGCTGCAGTATTCGAACGATGTCAGAAGGCTTCGACGCCACGTTTGGATCGAGGACCGCGGCTGACGCCATGCAAATGATAGGTTCAGTAAGGAGAGCGATCACTAGCCATTATGATAACCAGTGTATCTATGAGGCCTTTTGTGGGTATATTCCGTCTTGGCCGGTACAGTTACTGGCCAAGTTTAGTTTCAGCGCTTCTACACAACCATGACCGTGAACAAACAGAAGCAAATAAACAAAAATAAGACGCGCTCAAGGCGGCTGTCATGGACTCGGATGATCCTCCAGATTCGCTACATTTCAATGCATATGCCTCGACATCCCTCCGCCGTCAGTAATGAGGCTTTCTAGCTTGTATACCGCGCGAATCGGAGGGGTCCGATCAGCAGTCTGTTCTGCCCTGCAATTAACTTCAACATCGATGACTCGGACCTCGCGACACAAATAGCCAAGAATGCCGGTGAGTAAGAGAGTCCATGGAAGTTCTTTAGAGCAATCATGTTTATTTTATACACACTAGAGCTCTATGACATATCCAGTGGAAGTGCGCGAACTTAACAGACATGTGCAGACATGCTAAAGGCGTGTACGTCCGTACATACCGAATACTAGAAAAGCCTGCATGGCAAATTGTTTGCATTTCCATGATTGAGGGAGTTTACTCAAGCATCGACCAGTTTCCTGAGATATGGCCTCCAGGAACTCCCTACGCTCAGCGTAAGCTATGCCTCGAAAAGCAGGAGTACTTTCATGCCCGGACAGTTCTGACGTTATCAGTCCTAAGTCACGGTGATGGACGAATCGTGCTCCTCCGCAAATTGAACCGAACGAGACGCCAACAGCGTGTAGCCGGAGACTTTCTATTGGACTAATGCTACCAGTAAGTATGTTCATTTATCAACATGCGTCGCGCACTCTTCTCCTGACCGGAACGCCTGCTTAGTAGAGCGCCGCTCGGTCAGCTTATAAAGTACTGTCTGCCTGAAACTTCTGAAGACCCTACGCTTCCTCCGCCACCTCATCCTCGACAGTGCCCAAACTCGTTCGCTGCAAACCAATGTCAAAGGCGCACATTGGGTTGCTGTACAGTCGTAATGATTTTGCGCCTCTCATGACAATGTCTGCGTGAGTACGAGCGGTGTTTACAGAGTGTCTATGCTGATTATCCAAATTCAGCGGCTGGACTGTCGCTAACGAGTCGGCCGCCATGAGTGCGCACCCATTGTCATTCACTTTGACCTTCACTCACTCGGCTCTGACAGCACTCACGTTGTATGAATATCTGCTAACGTTCTCGCAGGAGATAGAGTGTATATGGCAGCGGAGAAAAACCATAGTCTCAATCCTGTATCTTGCCAACCGGTACTCGTTAATAGCCTCCCGTGGGGTCAACATCGTCCAACTAGTACAATGGGGAGACATCAATTCGCGAACAGCAGACAGAGTAAGTCTCAATGAACACCCTCAATCACAGTCAAAATCCAGCTGAATTTGAATGTAGATGTAAAGTGCCCAAATATTCGCTTACGAGTACTTATTCAATCCACCCGGTAGCTGTACGGTAGCCTCGAGGCTCAGCGAAACGTTCTCGCTTGTGCTATACGCCTCAACCGCGAGTAAGTGCGACCATTTTATATTCAATCTACAGGCTAATACTGTCATGCTCTTCGGGTGTACTCCCTGCGACAGTACTGGTTATGATCCGCCTATATGTGGTCTCGAACAGGAACGTTTGGCTTTTGGTGGCTATTACGGCTCTTGGCGTCCTGTTTAGTACGGTCAACATCGTAAGTCCTCATATTAGAGTCACATCACGCTGTTGGTCGGAGCTGACTGCATGAAGTTCAGTATTACTTCGCCACACTCAAATTTAACGCTCTTCAAGCACCATATACGGGATGCCAGGGGCAAACATCTTTGCACTTGTCGGGTGTGAACATCGTCATGGCTATGTAGGCTCTCGATCTCTCTCTCCTACGTTTATCATCCGTTGATAAGCTTTGCTAGATGTACGTCTCTTCTCTAGCTCAAGATCGTATCCTTCATACCTACCAAAAAGCCGACGTAGCCTTATTCAACATCGTTCACAGTGTTGTAGTTGAAAGTATTGTGGTGGCGGTCACCTGGATTAACACTCTGTGTATAATACGACTCACGAGAGAGGCCAGTTCAAGAAATCACAAAGGGGTCTCGTATCTTGTCCTCCGTGATGGTGAGTTTCGCGTATAATAAACAAATGACAATGTAACTAACTGGTCAATTTACGCTGTAGGTTCCGTATATTTCATGTAAGTCTGTTATATTACTTCCATTTTCACTACTTACCGTTTCTAATCGTGCTCAGCACCTTGCTGTTGATGAACATTCTCAGCCTACTTGCATTCCGCGTCAAGGTTCGCTTGTTACTAATTGCTACGACTCCGAACGAGTAAAGCCTCCGAGCTGACGCACCGGATGTCGCAGTTAATGAGCAACTCGGCGACTTACGTCGATACGTCAGTCACTTCTCCATCTATATAGACCCTGAAACTAACCACGGAGTGGGCTCAATACAGACTAAGTTCAATACTCATATCGCGGTTCGTCCTCAATCTCAGAGACGGCAACGGACAATCGAGCGACCCCGATCGGACACTGCACATGTCACACCTGACAGACTTGCGTTTCTCTAGCGCACCTCACAGTCGTCTAGTGGGCAATCTTGGCCAGTCTCTATGTTTGGAGAACGGGATTGAGCTTGAAGATATGTCACGGACAGCGAGCGTTGCTTGACAATGTCATTTCTGCACTCCATTTTATAACGAAAGAGAACGAACAATACAGAGCATACCTATATGATACTCAAGTGCAACTAATCATGTATTGAACAGGAATAGATCCAGTAATCGATAAACTTGCGTCCCCAGACACCAGATTAGACTAAATACGATGAAGAGTCTATTTCGTTGATCATTCTGACAGGGTGATACGGAAGGTTGGAAGAATTGATATAAGGGTGTACTGTCTTATCGACGCCACAGAGCGTTGCGGTTGCTCAATCACATTTCTGGACACCGTCATCTATTGCTTGGAATCACATTCCACCATACCAGACTCACAGTTTACGGCAGGCCTTCTGCGTCTGCTAAAGATGAAATAGCCAAGACTGTAGTTCGGGTACAGGAATGGCGTACCTGCGAGACGCGTTCAAGGGCCAAGCAACAATATAGCTTTGGGCGAGTGACTAATGAGACTTAGGTCTTCGTAAGTCTGATTCGCGCCACTGCAAGATCGCCCATCAGTTGGCCGCAAGAGGAGCCTCACGCAGCAGAGCGACCACCAACACCACCAAACTCGCCTTTGACACGACAAGAATTTCATGGTCCATGATGCGTAGATGGACAGCTTTCGGAAGAAGGTCGTATGTGCAATCGCTACCGAGTTCTCCGAGTATCACTGTCCGAGGAGTGTCGGGACGACGAGCTAAACCTGTCAAGTATGAGCGACTGTGAAGACTTTGATAGCCCCACTGTTGCTCCGTATATGTCTAAGATTCATCAAAACGACTTCTAAGCCCGAAGAGTTACGTGCGAGGATAATACGTAGCTCACCGAATGTGACATCTGACGCGGCTCGACGCTGAGCGACACACCTCGGATGCATCATGCGTGCCACTGACCAAGACTACATCGTAGTTTTCGAAGGTCAGTCTATATCTATAACGCGAACGGTTAAATTCATCAACGACAACGAAAGTTGACGACGTACCGTATTGAAGTTGGCACCGAAGCACGCGAAACGCGTCCCCTCCCACCACGGAGCGTCACATGACCGCGTACTATCTCAGCGCCTAGATAAAACTCGTCTTCCGTTCATCCCCTTCATCCTTATCTCGGATCGATCTCAATCAGTTTCATCTCGACGCGCGAATTCATTTTTACGGACACTGGTGTCATCCAGGTTCGACGAGCTTGAACAGGCTTGGAGGTGCTCACTCTGGATGGAGACTCGGCTTGGGCTGGACGATGTACAGTCCGGACGAAGATGAAGAGTGTAGAAGGCAGATGAGATTGACGGTATTACATTAACAGGGAAGCTCGTAGATATGTACATGAGACTCAACTCGAGTGGCGAAAGAAACACTTGCCGCTCGATAGAAGAAACGTTGACAGCCTCCTGTACAGCGGAAATTTGACACACCGTTCAGCCTACCGTAGGAGTCCAAGATTGAGGTACTCGACGTCCAATGTTGTACCTCGTCAATATCAGCCTCAGCCGCGATATCGACCGCTACCTTCTGCAGTCCAGACCGTGCTAGCCTTCGTCGACAAGAACACACAATTACCAGGATTACCAGTGGATCCATAGATGGTGCTTGCGCAGTGTGACGTACGTGGTGAGGCTGAATGCGGTACGACGTACTTACCCTCAGATCGAGGATGGAGCCCTCCAGAGTCCTATTGGCGGGCTGATATTACCTATTAGCTCAGCGTGACTAGTAGTTGGAATAAGAATGGCGCTATGAGTTGGAACAAGTTGAGGCCTTCGTTGTCTTGGGCCTGCTGAGCGATGGGGGCGTAGGGGAGAGCTGAGAAGACGTTGAGTTGATGTTGCTAAGAGAACGGTATATGCGCTCGCCGCTGGAGGGTTCTGCAAAGGTAGTGCGATCGTTGGAGTTGGAGTGAATGTGGATATCATAGGTGTTTGGTAGGTCAATTCTGCGTCAAGCCTTCCACGAAACTCGAAGAGTTGCATGCGAGCGCTGTAGCAATAAACGAGCCAGAAAATCCACGGCGGAATATCGATGTCTGTGTCCAGTGTGGCCGCGGCAGCCCAACACGAAACGGCCGATTTGCGATTTGTTAACATCCAGTAGCAGCTCGAATGTATAGCTCCACTCACCTGTGTGACCGTCCGACCTCGACCTCATCCAGAATATTGCGAATTGAGCGCGTAGTAAACGTGCGTTCTCCACAACGTGGGGTATTTCGAATAGTCCAGCTGTGGCTCTGTACCGCAACCCCTATATCACAGTTAAACATTCCGAACGTACTCTGCAGCTGCAGGAAGCTCAAGAGCGCTGTGACGACTTTACTTTGTGATGGATTATTAGCTGCGGTATCAGGGATTAACGTTCGCAGAACGCAGATAAGAAGGAGGTCTTACTCACTCCACGTCGGATTGTACACACGACGGAGAAAGACGCACCTCCTTTCTTACCTTGTACTTACACGGGGCTTGGTAGCCGTGCAGTATGCACTAGTCCTGTGGCGCTGAGGGGGTGGTGGAAAGGCCTGGTCTCACGGTGGTGCCCGTGCAGGTCCACGCCCTATCCGAGCCTTTTGAACACAGTCGCACGCTGGTCCAGTCCTCCGACCGAGGATATGATGAACGAATATGGACGTCACTACCAGAAAGCTAATGTCAGCGGGACGGTCACACGACTTCACTAGATTGTCATAGTTAGCGCACCGAAGAATGTCTAGAGCTTTGAGAGCATTAGTGGGAGGACTCGGAGTGTTGTTGGATGAGAAGAAGCGGAGGGATCGCGCATTGCCAAGTTGAGCGAGAGAGTGAGCGGATCGCCGCCACGATCGATCACGCTCACAGTTGCCTGTTGGACGTCGGACAGCGGTGGGTGGTGGCGGGGAGCCGTAGATGGACAAGATATGTTGACATGGCCAGGAACATACGGCAGTAGTTGTATGGCTTGGATGCAGGCGT
>JAXQIY010000063.1:0-13184 GCA_037041695.1 Irpex sp. PG99-01B2
AAAGGGCTATATACGGCAGGTGAGCTGCCATATATAGTATGCCATCACCGTTTTCACGCCCCAGGCGCCCAAATTTATCATGGCCTCCCACCCTCATATATCGGAGTCGCGACAGCGACACCAGACTGCATTACTATGAGACGGGATGAGTAGGTAGATGCTGCGGCTATCCTTACACAAGGTTTTCCAAGTTATTTTGTCCCAAAACCGAACGTTATCGAACCCTTCCAAGGAACGGTCCGCTTTCAAGGAGCGGGTAAATCCTGTACATGATACCCTCAAAATTGTGAACCGTTGATGTGTAATATATCAATCAATATTAGGAATCGTACCTGCCGCTTGTCGGCCTCCTCAAACAAGTCTAACTGTTCGGCACTTTGCAGATGACGCTAATAGTTGACCTTGCGACAAGGTGGCAGCCATTCTGAGCCACACGCCGCGCCCTCATGCACATTTTGTCACAATGTTCGTGAGCCAAGTCTCAGCGAGATTTACCCAAGTGAAGCGCTACAGTGCCGCTTAGTATTCTGCATACGCTATCTCTGCCTCTGCTCAATGCGAACCCGAGGTCCATGGCTTCAGAGCGGGGAGTTTAGCATCTAAACACCTGCTGGTCAACGCATGTACCACATCTGAAGAAACGTCAATACCGCTACAGCTGTAGAATACACTCCGTTGTTGATGTATCTGCAAGACTTGTCACTCTCATACGTAGATGGCCTTTTATTGAGATCCAAGTTGATGTCATAGCCATAGGGTTTGACGTCATGATCACTCATATTCTCACCGAAACTGCTGCATCATTGCCTTATAAACAAAGGAATACGTGCTGTATATATGAGATAACCGTCCTGGAATATTTGAAGACGTCCGAAAAAAAACTACCATGCCGGAGGGCGAGAGTGAAAGCGCCGAACTAGCGATAAAAGAGAACTCTGTAATTCCTCTTTATTTTCCTTACGGAGATCTTGGATTTTAACCACGCATTCGCACATATCGGTAAACAAAGCGTGCATCTTCTTCAGCTTTCCACTGACGGTATCCATTAAAGCTGATATTTCGCCCTCGCGTTGCTCCATGGTTTTGACAGTGCCATCGAGGGATAGAGTCTGTTCGCCTTGAGACAGAATACGTTGTTCGTGGCACAGATTAGCATGCGCTGTCATGTATATGAGCTGTATTCAGTTATAAGTGATGGCATAATTCACATACCCTCGGCTGATCCCATAAAAGCTTGCATGAGTTCCCCGCAGCGCTTCTCATTGTCCTCCGATTGTAAAGCTCTGTGGAGCAAAAACGTCAATAGAGATAACTCTGAGAACAATGGGGATATTACTCTGAGTCGAGGGAGTAGTTTATGTGGTCCCAGTAGGTATAATAACATGTTGTCTGCGATGACATGCATTGAAGACATCGAAGAGCCGCATCCTCGTTCCAGAGCTCGAAACATTTCTCCACACCCTTGTGTTTGCAGTGATCACACTGTAATTTTGCTCAGGACTCATGCATAACATATGAAAACAAACACATACTCTTGAGAATCCTCGCAAGACTTTGATCCGTGACCATGCAGGAGGAAGCATCCACACCTTCCTACCATGGGGGGGTGGAGGCAGAATGGTCAACCATTGCTCAACGAGGAAAGATTCTGCAGCCATTGTGAGTAAGAACCCGAAGGCTGGCAGATCCAGAAATGAAAGAATTTCACACCTTCCGGACGTTGCATGGCAGGGAAGCTTGCTGCTGAGGATAAGGACTAACGTGATGTGACTCGGCCGGGGAGTGGGGAGGGGGGATTCTGCGTCTACACGAATAAATTCCGCAGCTCCCTTTAAACACCCCAATTAACGCGACGGCGCTTTTTCTACCTCGCTGTCTTCGACGGAACGCGTCTATCATTTAAGTGCCCGACCTTTGAGAGTAAAACACGCATTGAATTGGCTAGCCAGGAACGCCCTTAAACGTCGCAGCACGCGCCAAGCATTACTCAACTAAAATCGCGTATCTGACCCATGAAATTGAGACTGGAGCTGACGTGCCGTAGCGACAAAATCACTCGGCTATGCGCATATACTGCGGGTACACCGCTGTGATATCCAGGCATATGAGACACTCAGAAGACCTTTCCAATTCTCAATAAACAGTGCTGCAAGTAGTATTAGCAAGCTCATCCCTCCTCAACGTTTACAGCGCGTCACAATTTCCACTAATGGTGTAGGATGTGAAAAGCCCCTTTGATGGCATGCTGCCGCGAAAGAAGAGTGGTTCATGTAACTCAGGCACCTCGGCCAAAAGCAGATCAGAGCGCGCCAGAAATATGTGAGAAATGGATTGGTACAAACACCCAATCAATGCGCTGCAGATAAAACGCCTTATACTTACACGCCCAGGCGAAAAAGTTATCTGGAGGATATCAACGCGAGTGATAACCGCGCGATGTACGTAGGATATCCGTCAGATAAATTATCGAGCGCTAAAAGGGCGCCAATCACAAAATATATGCGTCCGTTAACCTGCGGATATCTTTTTCACCTGGCCGTGTGGATACTTATAGTTAGATATTCGCAAATATCATAGAACATTGATATGCGAGGATTATATAACCTTTGTTGCGCGTGAAAAGCGAGCGGAGAACTGTCAAAAAGCGGACCCTTTTGGCGAGCCTAAGAAAAACGCCCAAGCTACTTGCCGAATTCGATTACTCCAGATCGTTCCCAATTGCTACTCAGCCGATTGTACGCCTTTGTTCCCAGTTTCCCGTTTTTCGACGGTTTTATAGCTTTATCTTCAGCCCAAAGAATAATGACAAGAAAGAAGAACAAAGTGAACTGTTTACTGCAGGGATGAAACCGCTTCTAACTACCAGGGTGCGGTTACTTGTGTTGATCGAGTCCTGTTGTGCGCCTTTCCGAAAGCCTCTGATCGCCGTTTGCCCGTGGTGGTACTACGGCGCCGATGAATGCCATCAACTTTCAAAGAACAAAACCCTGCGCCAGAGTAATTGCCCCGGCAACGCTGGACGTTTGCTGGGAAGCATGACTATGGGCGCTGATGTGGCGGCCAAGCATGCCAAAGAAACGCATGAAATGCGGTAAAACGGCCTCTCAGATAGGATGATCATTGGGCTCCACAATGCCCATCCCGAGTATTGCTTTCGGATGCTTTAATTGTGGGTTTATGGGTTCT
Source organism: Irpex sp. PG99-01B2 (assembly GCA_037041695.1). NCBI lineage: Eukaryota > Fungi > Basidiomycota > Agaricomycetes > Polyporales > Irpicaceae > Irpex > Irpex sp. PG99-01B2. The sequence goes on from JAXQIY010000063.1 coordinate 3,187, forward strand.
GTAGCTGTATTATCCTGGGATTCTTTCGCGAAACCGAGGACGGTGAGGCCCATAAATCTTTATAGCGCTCTTTATTGCCGTTCATTCGACGGAAGCGACGCATGTTCGAGAAACAACTGCTGCTCGACTATGCTGTTTGGAGTCATCCGTATCCGTAAAGTTGAGCAGTAACTTCGTGAATCTGTCACGAAAGAAGGTTATACTGGGGGCCGAGGGCTCCGTATTGTGCTGGGACTCAACCAAAATTTCACAGCAACGTTTGAAGTCATCGGTACTTTTAGACGCCTTGTGCAATTGAATCGCTTATGAAGTACTGTATTTCATTCGACAAAACATGGTTTTATGATTGCCGAAAGAATTGACTCTCGGGATGTAATAGTGTTTGAAACGCGTTTTCAGTTTTGCATCGTTTGACTTCCCCGAAGACTTGGCGCAAACTGCTGACGCTTGCCACCTCTTCGCCGGTGGCAGAAAATTCGCGGCAAATTACACTCAGAAAGTGCTGGTGGATCTCAATTGTGGTAGAAGATGTTTCAAATTTCACAACCAGGATACTCGATTGCCATCATTTCCTGCGTGTTATAAATCTCGGCTGGCGCTTTGAATCACTTCGCCACCGCGGGAAGCGACCGATGGATTCGGAACTATGGTTCCCGCTTGGCAAAAAAAAAACAGCTCTAAGTTGAAATGCGTATCTGAATTGGGCTGGGACTCAACCAAAATTTTATAACGACGTTTGAAGTCATCGGTACTTTTAGACGCCTGGTGCAATTGAATCGCTTATGAAGTACTGTATTTCATTCGACAAAACACGGTTTCATGATTGCCGAAAGAACTGACTCTCGGGATGTAAGTGTTTGAAACGCGTTTTTAGTTTTGTATCGTTTGATTTCCCCGAAGACTTGGCGCAAACTGCTGACACTTGCCACCTCTTCGCCGGTGGCAGAAAATCCGCGGCAAATTACACGCAGAAAGTGCTGGTGGACCTCAATTGTGGTAGAAGATGTTTCAAATTTCACAACCAGGATACTCGATTGCCATCATTGCCATCATTGCCTGCGTGTTATAGAGTCGTTTCCAATGCGCTCCAGCGCCTTGATGTCTCGCGACACGGAGCGTTCATGTTCCCTTCGTGTCACGGATCTTGCGTAGTCTGGGCCCTAAAGCCTACGTAAGTGCACTCTGGAGTCAGGTCCGAATTACTGCCCCTGATGGCAGTGATCCCCAACTCTACGCCTCAGGCTACCGGGGGAGTCGGAGTCGTAACGTGGTCCGGCAACTGACTCGGACTAGGCGGCCAGATCGAAGTGTTGCAGTTCGGCATCATGCAGATGAGTATAGATTTGTTGACCACCGAAGTCCACCACTTCCGTGACCAAGGCGCGGGTCCCGGCTAGTACCTAATAATCCACTATCGCTGCGTTCGGCTACCAAGGACCTTGTTCAGTAAAACCAACGTAAGTGCTGGCAGGCGCACATCGCTGCAGGCCTTCGCGCCTTCGGCGCTACGGCCAGCAGCTTTCTGCGCAGGATCTTCGGAGGCTGGTCATGTCATTCATGCTTACTATAGTCACGTGCGGCACGTGCCACACACAAGCGTGCAACACGACTCAACCCCAGACCCAAAGACCCGCTACACCGGCAAGCTGGTAGCGGGAATCACTGAGAAAATGTAACAAAATGAGGTATCAAATGTTGTCTTTCTGATCGCCTTTGTTCTAAAAGGGATGAAACGAACAAAGGGAACAAAGGGAATTTAGAGAAAATGAATGGGAAAGTGAAAGGAAAAGCCGTCATTTTCTCTTCGGAAAAAGGTGATGCCAAAGGCAACTTGTTCCCTCCCTTTTCTTCACATTTTCCTTGAGAGAAAATAATGGCAGATACGCAGTGAAGCTGGTAGCGGGAGCTTGTTTTTAGGCGGCTGGCACCTTGCACGGAATTCCTCGAGTGGTAGCGACAATTGAATGCTACCGTATGCTATATGTAAGACAAAGAGAGCTGGCTTTAAGCCTCAAGTCACCTTCGAATAATTGCAAGACCAACTTAGCACATTGCTGCAGGTCTGCGCGCCCCTGGCGCTCCGACTAGCAGCTAGTATGCGCACGCTGTTTATCTCCCAACAAGCGCAGTACATGATACGCGGACAGTACACAATATCCGCTAGTTTTTGCAGCAATAACGCTGGCAATAAGCACCAAACCATGTATTTAGCCCTATAAAACGTTCGCGATGTGAACCTCATTGTTTGAAGAGCGCTCGAGAATAGCCTACCTGCCGCTTGTCGGCCTGTTCAAACTGTTGAAGTTTCCGGGCGCTCGCATTCGCGTTATCGGGCTGTTTGTTACCTTATCGGGAAGTTATCGTAGATATACTTCCGTTTCGTTTCATCGCCTTGACTGATTTATATGTTTGCTCTCTCGTGCTTGACGCCACTATGGCAGTTCAAACTGATTTGCATTCGTCTCTCATATACCTATGTGATCTTCACTGCCTCCCCAGACCTCCATATGTACAAGCATTAGCATCACCGAGCACCTCAGAGCTTTCTATTCACTCTGAGGTGTAAGTCTTACTTTGGACTCTATCCTTATCATAGATTCACTCGTGTGTTTATAGATAAATACTAGAGAGCTTTCTATTCACTGAGGTATTCACTCGCGTGTCTATAGTGTTCGTGCGTGCTCTCCGATTGGCCAGCCTTCGGCGCCTTGTCCCTGCGCGCGGAAGTTCCCGAACCGAACTTCATCACAAACAAGCATCAGCCGTTATGTGGCGGATAGCGTGGGCATATGCTGCTGCGGGTATAGGATATTCCCAGCCTCCTTTTTATAGCTCACTTGAAGCTTAAGTAACCTCAGGATGTATCAAAGATGCTGCCTAACAGCCGATGAAATTGACATGCTATTTACATAACTATCCTTCATAGCTTAGCTTCAAACCCCTAGCACTTGCGTAAAAAAACCTGCTTCTTCTCTAGATCGGATTGCCTCGAAAATAGACCTCACTATTTCGAATGACTGCCCCCCCCCTCTCCGCGTCAAGTCCTGCAAGTGTAGCGCATCTAATTTGGGGTTGTTTACCCTCAAATTATCACAGGACGTCTGTCCTGCGTCAGAAGAAGTCCTTTTTACTTCGAGAAGCGCGACAATATCTAGGCATGCAATGGGACCTACAGAAAGCTCGCATAGCCTTGACATTTCCGCTATCCTTCTCGCCCACTCCCCTTCTGCCACACGAAATGAATAGTCGTCTCCATCCAATAACAGCCGCTCGACACTTGTGGGACAGACTATGTCCAACATAGCAAGCGTCTCAAACTCATGGCTCCATAAGTTGTCCCAGCTTCTCCATAGTAACAAGTCAACGTGAGGTTCACCCGGCGGATCGTTATCAAGAAGCTTGTTAATGCTGTGGCTCTCTGTCCATCCACGAAGGCGGAGAATGTTGTCCTCGCATCGTAATTCCATGGTTCTTATTTCCGGAAGGCCTGCATTGGGGGGGTTAAGTTTCTTCCTCATGGAATGAGACAGCTGTCCGAGCTCATCTGAATAAACTCCAGGGCATTCTACAAACAGTGATGCATCTGCTGGGAAGGATAGATGGTCCAAGACAAGGGTGCATGTGGATGCACAGTGGGCTATGATTTTGAATGACGTAAGAAGGGGTAGGTCTGCAGTCGCGGCCATATGGTCACTTGGGCTTGGCGTACTGAGGACGAACTGTAGTTGTAAAGTTTCGAGAACTGGAAGATCAACAAGGATATTCACTAGTTGCGTCAAACTGGCGGGTCCTTGATAGTTAGATCCGTAAATATGATCCTTCTCATCCCCATGTAGGGTGAGATGCTTGAGGGTAGATCGAAGGAGCTTTCGACCCCACTTCGGCGTGAAGAAGTGAAGCTCTAGCCGATTCAGCTGCGGAATATGACAGGATCCAAGATAATCCTCGATATCCATGTTATATTCGTCGTCGTCATAGTATGCGGCGCACTTCCCCAGGACGAGATCCTTCAAATTCCCTCCATCGGCGTGATGGGTAGGTGGTTTTAACTTGAGTGGAATTTCACCACATATCCTCTCTATTCTTGGAAGAGAAGAGATAATCAACGCCATGCAGTCGGCTTGGGATAGGTAGAGGGAACTGGTGGGCGGCCTCATGATGTTGATTGTTAGACTCCGCGAAATGCTACGCTGCAGCATCTCCTCCACGAGTTCCGCATTCCATGTAACCCAGATGGTTCTCCACAGCTGAGGGGTGCTGAGCGCTGCTACACGCCAGAAGTGACAAACGTGTGTGACGCCAATCCACGCATATGGGAGGTCTTCTCCCCAGCAGTGACTTATTGTCTGAACGGCACGCCCTGGAACATGCATCATGACATACAGCCAGATGAATATCTCTGATAGGAGCTCTGGAAGAAGTCCAGAGGCCGGCGTGCTCGAATTTAGCATCCTCCTGATGCGAACAAGCTGTTCCAATGCTTCCTTCTCCTTGTCCAAGAGAGATTGTCTGTTCATATTTTGCGCTTCATGTTCCATTCTGAGCGCGTGTCAACTTTAGCTGAAGGATAACATACAGAAATGGCGAAAAAGCCTTACTGCACTGTCATTTTAGGTCTCATGATCCTGCGAATGAACGCTATATGGGAAAGGGAGGCGATATGCGTGACTCGAAAGGAGGCAGGCAGCTCATGAAGAGCTGCCAGTTTTTGTACTACGCGCTAGAAGCGTCTAATATTACAGGCACCTAGAATCTTGACTTACGTAAATCGAAGGCTAGACCGGTGTTTCATCTCCTTCTAACAAATATCAGCACCAAACGCCTGAAGCACAGAGAAACGATGCCTTGAACTCCCCATTCGAGAGAGGGCTGACTCAAGACTGCCCTGCACCTCAAAGTTCCGCAGAATAATAATTACTGAGTATTCCTTTTGTGTGATAGCTGGTTAGTTAATGATGGAATGGATATATTATGCTACCTTTCAAGCCAAAATGTGCGTGTTTTCTTCCCTCAAAAAGCTACCCTTTGTACTAGACGAACAACGCTCGACAAGTCGATGAGGCGTCCTTTTTGACACGCACAAAGGTAACCTCGCTGCACTTTCCCGGATCGGGCTGCACCAGATCGCTCCTCAAGGCTCCCGGTTGCTCTTTGAGAGCTTATTTACCTTTGTGCGTGTCGAAAAGAATGCCTCATTGGCGACTTTTCGATCATTGTTTGCCAAGCTCTTTATCTAACTTTTCTACTGTAGATTAATGCTCAAAAAATAGCTACAAAGGTAAGCCTTTCTGAGATGCAAAATCCGGGTGGATGCGACCAACTAGGAATACTCAGGGGTTATCATTCCACGGAGATTTGCGCGCCTTTGTCAGCGTTTTGCCCAAGGTGCGGGGTACACCCCAGGCAGAAGCTGATCAGCGCACATCCGAAATCCTCACAAAAGGGATTGATTCACGCACCTAATGTGTTGCGGATAAAGGACCCCATATGTAGATATTCGTAAAGATGACAGAGCATTGATGTGCGCCCGAACATGAAGCCTTTGTTTCGCTCGAAAAACGAACGAAAAACCGTCGAAAAGTGATTTCTTTCAAAGAGCATAAAGGAAACCTGTCGCTACTTTCCCAAATCGGTCACGCCATATCGCTCCCGATGGCTACTCAGGGTGAACATTATCACTTTTTGATGGGTCTTCGACAGCCTCATAGCTTACCTTTGGCCAGGGGAATGATGGCGTGAAAGGATAATAAAATGGACCTTTTACTCCAGTGATAAAACCACGTCAAATGGCTTGATTGTTTGCGTAAATCGACCGGTGTTACGCGCTTTTCTGAAAGTCGCCAATCGGCGTTTGCCCGTGGTGGTATAGAGAGTGTTCAGCGCTCGCGCTTCCGGTTCGATCCCTGCTGATGCACTAATTAGCAGACCCTCCTCTGAAATACCTGATCCACAATTATACCATGGTCATGTAAACATCATTATTTTGATGTGGTCGGTACACAACATATGAACGCATTCTTTACGAAGGTGGAGGTTTCTTCATAGATTGTATCTTGCCGCTCGACGGCCTGCTCCCTCAATCAAAAATTCACCAGTAAACCAGATTATGCCAGAAGTCGCACTTTCCGCCTGTCGGCATGTTCAAAAGAAGTCCCCTGAACTGTCATCGGAGAGGTGAGCCTCTACCCTCCGCCAATCAAATCGGGGCTTCTCGTCTAGAATTGCTGCCGAATGTTTCAAACACAACATCGAACCGAGATCGAAAGATAGCCCGAATGCGCCCTATTTCTTTTTCTTGGCATGCGGGGCGAATATGAACTCAACTTGCGGGAAACTTGGCTTGCATGTAAATGTTCAAAACCGGATCAAATGCGCTTTTTGAATAATCCTACTAGGAAGCTCTGTTTATAGCCTGACACACGCTTTATGAGGCTTGCAATCGCCGCTAACACTTAGCGTGGCATGCTTAAATACGACAAGACCACCAGAAAACAGTTGGGGTGCGCCTAAACGATGGTGTTATTCCCAGCCAGCCATTTTACTACTCGCGACAAATGTAACGGCACTGGTTCCCTGGAATCCTACTTTCCGCTCGTCGGCCTGCTCAAAAGATTTAGAACATGTGTAAATCACATTTTTGGAGGTGAAAGCTGTATATGTGTCCAAGATGATATCGTCATAAGCCTGATGCGAGTGGCAGGATCATAGAAGACTGCGCACTACCTAATTCAAATGCTGTGTGGGTAAGCCAATCGCGAGTCAACCCGGGTTTGAAACTCGACTCGGCCCGATGTTTTTTTATAGCTTTACTACGCGGATTTGCGAGTCATGTTGGCTGGTAAGCCTTGATTTTTAAATGCCCGCGGTCCCTCACATCCGCCATGTTCAGATGTTTGATGAGCCTCATCAACCCAGTAGTGGTTTGCAAACGTGTCGCGGTTGTAGCAGGTGTTCTACTAAAGTGCTTTGCCGAAAAAGAAACTGTCATTTATGTTACAAACTGCTGCAAATGTTACCATGCACGGGTTTACTGCTCAAAATGCATGGGTTTACCGCTCACACCGGGGCACTGTTTGCGGGTGTTTACGAGTTTAATTGCGTAATTGTTACGAAGCAGCCATGCTGGATTTGATTGGCGTCGATAGTAATATGCCCCCGTTGAAACGTTTGCACAGATCTTGCTACGCGCGGCGAGTAAAGCCTCAGAAATTCAAATAACTGAGGATGGGAGAACGGGGCGCAATGTCAGCTTCAGAGCCTCATTGCACGCTTGAGTAGAGGTAGGGCCTGCGCCAGTAACTTACGGCATTTCTTGCCGTATAGCCTGAGACACTCTACAGCTGATGATTTTAAGATTAATTCACGCTGCCTGATTTGCTACCGTGCTCAGGACGTGAATTTCTACATTAACCCTCACATGGTCTCACAGGCTACATATTTAAACTCAGAATGAGCATGAAAATTATCCGACGACAGCGGATTTGGCTGCTTTGATCACTAGATTGATGCTTGGCGCATTACTACTTCTGCGAGACGCTATATCCTCATTACTTCCAATGCGTTTATCCCTCATGTATACGCAGCAAACACATGGAATCTGATGACATAGCGCAAGACGTTATCTGCTCTCAAACTGCCGAAGTTTGCGCCAATTGGTGCCGAGCGTCTGAAACGCACGTTGGGCGCTTTCTTATGGGCAGCAGTATATAAAACCGCTCTCCTACCACTTTTCTTTGAGTATATCTAAGGAAGATTTCAGCCTCCCATATAGGAAACTAGTACAAAGGGAGCATCAGCACCTGCGGCCACTCCCTGAGCTTCACCATAACTTCCCGCAGCTACGGCTGCAGCGTCCATCTCCCTAACAATGACGGAAGAGACAGCCGTCGGGAATGCGATGATTATGTTGTTAGAGGAGCTAGACGGCATAGCTGGGTATGTGCTTTTTGCTGATTAGCGTACCTTATACATATTTAATCCAGCTACAGCTTGAGCCCTGCCTCTTCTCTGAATCATTTGAGGCGGCACAAAATTCAAAAGAAGATCACGAACGTTTCGCGCAAGATTAGTGAGGCAAATCGCTTGCTGAATAGCACTAGGGCGAAAACATCCGGGCTTCCCCCAGAGATGCTATCTGAGGTGTTTCTACACCTCCGCGCCTCAAAGCCCTCCCGCGCAGATGGTACACCGTATTTTTGGATCACGGTCACGCATGTTTGTCAACTATGGCGAGAAATAGCTCTCAGTGATCCACGGCTCTGGAGAACGATATGGGTTACAGGAGACGTTGAATGCCTTTCACAGATGTTCCTGCGCTCGCAGAGCTCACTGCTATCGATCTACATTGTAGCCCGGAGGTCTCTTCACGCACAAGCCCGTTGTCTAAATCTTATTATGGACAATCTTCCGCGAATAATAGGCATCTACGGCATAATTCCCGACCAGATGAAAGAGCAGGACCGCGTGCAAGAAGGACCAAACCTTAGGGAGCTCGTGCTAACACCCCGTACCCTACGTCTCACAGATTCCGTGATCACCCAAGAGTATCTTGGGGCATGCAGCCTTCCCTGTCTTCAAATACTCAAGCTATATGGATACTCACCAGGGTGGGAATCAAAGCTCTGCCGACCTACTCTTAAACATCTTGTTCTACACTCTCATTCGCGGCGTGGCGGTTGCACCACAATGACCGCTTTGATTCAGGTCCTGAAGGGCCTTCCTGTGTTAGAAATGCTGGATTTACGCTTTGCACTTCGTGATTCCAGTATACGTAATCTTACGGAGAGCGTTGTGGAGCTCCCGCGGCTTTCTGACCTCAGGATGGTTTCACATTCCGCCCGTGCATGCACGCTCCTCTTAAACCACATTTCCTCCAAGAACAATGCCTCGCTGTGGATCGGATGCCCAGGAATATCTATTGATGATATCTCCGCCCTATTCTCCACCATAAACGTCGCGATAAACCCAAGTGGCATCTGTAGCCCCAAAACTGGTGCCAAGTCCATTCGTACCGTTGCATTCCATGCGGGGAAGACCCTCCGCCTTCGAGGATGGAGTGAACACATCAGCGTACGAGAACTGGGCGTTATTACTACGGAACCAAAGGCAAGCCTTGATGTGGTTCTATGGCGCACATGGGACAATATAGAGCAATATCGGCCTTCATCCCTGTTTGTATTTGATGCCGTCAACGTTAACAACGTGGAATCCCTACTTCTCGACGGTCAAGATGGGATATTTTGCATTCCAGAGGGAGCATGGTCCGCCAAGATTGCTAAGATGTTGAAGCTTCAGGAGCTATGCGTAGGACCCGTTGCTGCGCAAGACCTCTTCGAAATGATGACCGTAACCTGCAATCCGGGTGTTCTTAATGAAAGAGTTATTCCAGCAAATCACATGTCTTCCACGCCTGGAGAAAGGGGGGGAGTGGTGGAGGCTCGGAGGGAGATTCGACGCGCACGGGAGCTTAAGGTTCTGGATCTTCGGGTCCCGTTCAAGACGATGAAAAGCGGAGATATCACGTCAAACGCTCTGGCGTTGCTGATCAAGGAGAGAATCAATGCACATGCACTAGTGGGGGCGGCGTTCCACAATCTGATTGTTGAGAACTGCTATTTTGGAAACGAAGAGCTGGGTGAACTAAGAATTGCATTGCCAGAATTTGAGATTACTCACAGTACATAATAAATGCGATAGTACCACATGGATATTGGCTGGAGCCTTGACTGATTTCCCTTGAGAATGAGAAATGATATCATTGTAGGGCTATTATGCCGGTATATCATCAACGCCTCCACTTATGACTGCATCTGTAAACATCGAAACGCCTGCAGGGCGTAAGAAGACCCAGATAGTCGATCATATTGCTCAAAAAAAACTCTGACGTTACATTTTAACTACAGGGTTTGCCCGGTCCTTGAAAGACCACAAGGAACTTCGGCATTCTAGCTGAATTTCATTAACATTAAATGTTCAAAATATTTATATGGCACATTCAC
>JAXQIY010000064.1:0-13056 GCA_037041695.1 Irpex sp. PG99-01B2
TCATAACTGGCTCCTTGGCTCGACAGCAGCAAGGTTTCTCCTGGCTGGAGGGTTTGCTGGTGCCGGTGAGTATGGCTTGTACACTCAAACACTGTGCATCCACTAACTTGAGTCAGTCTCAAGAACATTCACAGCACCATTTGACCGTCTGAAGATATTCCTCATTACACGTGCACCAGAAGCCGGCGGGACGTCCCTGAGTCCTCAAGCACCTGTCCGTGGTGTTAAAGCTATCGCTAGTGCAGTGACCCGGATATACTCGGAAGGAGGTGTTCGTGCTTTCTGGACAGGAAATGGGCTGTCTGTGATTAAGATCCTGCCCGAGTCCGCCATTAAGTTCTTTGCGTACGAAACCTCTGTAAGTGGTTATCTCAGCCAATCAGATATTTCGGTTTTCTAATGTGTGTTGATACTATAGAAACGGATGTTCGCTAAACATTATGATCATGTCGATAATCCTAGAGATATAAGCGGTGTTAGCAGGTTCTTGTCTGGGGGCATTGGTGGCATAAGTAGCCAGCTGAGTGAGTGTTACACAAATTCTTCATCTCTGTATAATAAAACTAAATTCCGTGCCAGGTATATATCCGATAGAAACCATGAAAGTGAGCAACAAGTTCTCAGCTTGCGTATTGCTGTGCTGAATTCTTGCAGACGCAAATGATGAGCAACGCAGGAGAGAAGAGAAGTATACGAGAAGCTGCTGCACGATTATACGCCACTGGTGGTATAAGAGCGTTCTACCGGGGCTTGGGAGTAAGTCCATACAGCACAGATTATACGTTTTACTGACAAATTGTGTTTTCTAGATCGGTCTCATTGGCGTCTTCCCGTGAGTGCCAATGTTTGACTCATCAAATTGTCAAACACTTATACGTACACTGCAGATATTCCGCCATAGATATGAGTACATTCGAAGGGTTAAAACTTGCCTACCTACGAGCGTCCGGCAAGGAAGAGCCCGGTGTGTTCGTGTTATTGGCCTGCGGCAGCGTATCCGGCAGTATCGGTGCGACGAGCGTGTATCCTCTGAACCTTGTGCGGACACGATTACAAGCATCTGGATCCACTGGCCACCCGCAAAGGTATACTGGTATGATGGACGTTGTCCAGCAGACGTACGCCAAGGACGGCTGGCGAGGTTTCTATCGTGGTCTCCTTCCTACATTGGCCAAGGTGAGTTGTGAAGGAATATAGATCTTCTACCAGCACTGATATGTGGAATAGGTCGTTCCCGCCGTGTCAATATCGTACGTTGTATACGAGTCCAGTAAACGAAAGTGAGTAGTCTATCGATAGAGTTTGTTGTTGATACTAAACGTCGCTTGGCTCAGATTGGGTGTTTGAGAGCGACTCTGCGACATCCTTGATTCTTTGCTCGCGGCTTTGGGCATTTTTCTTCTGCATTTAGAGGACGTTTCTCGTTGATATATCCATGCTAAGCATTATTTACTATCGCACTGTATCTGTGTTCCCGCATTCTAGCATACCCATAGCAAGCAATAATCTTATCGTCCTTTGATGCAGCGATCAGGAGAACCGGGCCGCATGCCGTGATTGCGTAGTGTGCTATAGAACTTGCTTTGCTAACTTGCCTTCTACCTCCATTCGTCCTTTGCAGTTGGTACTCAGTATCATCTATATTCCATCGTCGGTTTCTACCTCGATCAAATGGAATATACTCCACGTTATCCACAACCCTTCACTCTCGGCGAAGCAGTCGGCTTGGACGTACCCGTCATTTCAGAAGGTCTTCACACATATTCTCTACGGCAGGGACATCGACATCCTGAATATACTTGACGGTAGAAATTGCACGTTTGCAGAACTCCCTTGCACATTTGAAGAGTACCCAAGAGCAGCTGAAAGAAGCCACTGAAGAGTTATCGGATCCAGAGCTTGAGCAGGCGATGAAGGAGAACGACGATGTCATGTACGTGCTGCTCTCATCTGGACCTGCTTCCGGCGTTGAACATTATAACTTCATACGGTGCAGAGGGTCTCAGGAGGAGAGGATCAGTATTTTACGAATGGCGTTGGCGGAGAAGGGCCTCTCAATCAGCTGTCACTCCGAACTACCTGCTGACGGGCAGACTCAGTCTACAGAGTCGTCGCAAGAAGACCAGACTCAAGCCAACTCTGCACATGCCCCAGTGCATGAGCCCAACCATGTGGGAGATATCTCGCACGATATTGTATTAGACGAAGACGGCGGAATAGATTTGTGAACTCCTTTCTTTCCAGTTATAACTAGCAGTCCGTTTGGAAAATGTGAGTTCTATCGGGCTTTGAGAGCATGCTGACATCTATCAGTATCCCAAATAAGAGTGCTCTCAGTATCACCTTCTCAGTACTTGCATTCAAAGGATTTCAATTGTCTCAGGGCCAGTAGGCCATCCAAAACGGGACAGGTTGTTTGGCAAGAGCCTTGGATCCAAACAAACGATCGAGCCCCCATCACTCCCATGAACATCGCGCCCAGGTCAATGACGTCTCTTTCAAGCGAGACATCCCGAGCTCGTCCATGGCCACGCACTCCTTCTTCTCTACCACAACATGTCCATTCTCGCCTCCTCTTCGTGGCTTCTGCCGCTCCCCAGAAATGTCTATACTGCCATAGGCTTGCCGCTCACTGTAGGGCTGTTTAGTGGCTCATCGACTAGTAAAGTTGTCAAAGGAAACTGGTACAAGGTGCGTGTTATGTAGTTGTCAAGCTCCTCTATTATTGTCGATGCTAATCACTACATTCATTAGAATCTGTTCTTCCCACCAGGACGCCCTCCAAACGCGATTTTCCCCTTCGTATGGACTAGTCTTTACGTAGCCATGGGATACGCGTCGCATCTTGCGGTCCGTGCCTATGACCGCCCATTGCAGACGGAACATGAGCTGTAAGGGGATCTCGCATACTTCCATATTCCTTTTTCTCAAACCCCGGATGACATCACTATAGATCTCAAGTCTCTACCGGGATTGCGCTGTATTACGCACAGTTGGCTATGAACGTTCTGTGGACTCCTCTTTTCTTCGTCCGCAAACGTGTACGTGTGCAAATGTCCTTGCTGATATGGCCTTCCCTACTAATGTACTCATACCACAGACAAAACTCGCGCTTGTCGACTGTACGCTTTTGACTTTGACCACGATGTGGATGACTGTAAGTACTGCCTCTATTGTTGTACCCCGGCAAAGGTAGCTGATTCAGAGTTCTGTGGGAAACATAGAAAACGCTGCACGTTCCAACGGGAGGAAAGTCGACATGGCTACTTGCGCCGTACTGCGCATGGCTATCTTATGCCACGTACCTCAACGCAGGCATCGTCTATCTGAACGAAGGCCGAATGTTACCCAAGGATGACTAGATGTCAACATTCGATTCAACGAAACAGTCCCTCAAACCGTCTTGGAAGAATTAGTTTTTTCTTAACATTCAATCGTGTACATGTACAATTGCAAAGTTAAACCACACAATGATCACAGTTACACACAGACGAGCAGCTTTGCAGTTTGAGGCTTGAGTTGAGTTATAGTCCACGAGGAGAGAGAAAGCGAGAGTGTTCATGCAGGTTTCAGAGACCAGAGCGAAGCAGAGAGCACCGAGCCAGGTCAGATTCGACGCCGAGAAAGTTTCTAGAGTTCGAGGTTTGACTCTTCAGAAGATACAGCACCGTCATCGCCGTTTCCTAGCTCGATTCTTGGCTACCACAGGTTCGGGGCTCTACAGCTCTGTATAGCATTTAATCAATAGAGACGAGGGTTCGTCTACGTACCTGAACGATCGGACTGTCGGCCTGATCCTTATGCTGCGTGATAGATCGCGTCCTCATTCCAATACGCTATGCAGCACCAGTGATGTCAGATAAGTCTAATGAAGCATGCGCGGTACTGTACCAATTTCTTTGGCTGCCTTGCACCGCTCGGGCTCTTGACATCGGCGGTCCTTTCCCTCTTTCCGAGCTTCGCTTTGGGTGCTTCGGGAACGTCTTGCACAGGGGACAGCTGAGGGGTCAAATCATCGAACTCTTGAATTTCGTCCGAATGGTCCGATCCAAGTCTCTTGAACGTTACTTTGCTCGTCTGCGCAACAGATTTTACGGTCTTGTAAGTCTTCAGACGACCAGGAACCGAGATCTTCGGAGACGGGTACACAAGGGGACTGGACTTGAGATGTTCGGGGGCAAACTGGACTATTGCAGATGTCTTCTTGACCGGAATTGGAGTGCTTCTGGCCGTTGGTGCTCCAGCATGAGGCCACATAGCGGGGGAAGGGTGTGATATAACGTTCGGAGCCGGAACTGTTACGTTTGCGAGAGGCGTCCGCACCGCCGCTATACGAATGGGCGCAGGAGTTGACTTTGCTGTGGTAGTGTTATCGACATTCACAGACTTCTCGGACGATCGAGGGCTGTAAGCGACATTTGACGAGAAAAATGAGGTAGAAAATAGTTACCGGCCGATCATCTTCTCCTATGAGCTGCGTGGGCTGTGGAGGGGAGCTGCTCTTCTCGGAGGAGGGAACCCATGCCGCAGGATCGATGAGCGAAGCTTTCTCCTTGGCGGACTGTACAGCTGCTTTACTCTGCGACTTGAGATGTTTCGCCAACGTGGTTTCGAGTAACTTGATCCGTGTTTGTAAGTCCTTGATCGTGTTATCCCGCTGGAAGCAAGATCATGAAATGTTTGTGAGCACCGGAAATAAATCACCCACCCGTCTCAATTCATTTCCTTTCGCGACAAGCTCTTGTTCGTGTATCGATTGCGAGGTCCGGATCAGAGTGTTAATGAAGACTTTCTCTTCCTCGTTCTGAATATGGCGGCGATCACACGAGTCAGCTTTCCAGGAGACCAGTCATTGAAAAACGTACCAAATCCCCAGTCCTATAGCGCGAATCAATAGACCTCGCTCTCAGGACGAGCTCCGTCTTTTCCTCACGGAGCGCCATTATTTCCGCGTTAAGCGAGTCGATAGCCTCCTTGTAAGCGGGAGAAGGTAATTTGGCCAGTTGAATTTCATCCCTGGCTACCAACAGCTCCTGCCGAGAGGTGGAAACCTCCTCCTCAAGGCTCTTAACCGTCGAACGAGCGTTTTCCAGCGCGTTATGGGCGTCGTCCACACGCTGCTGCACTAAGCCCAACTGCACTTGATGCGCTTCCGCCTGTTTGTCCAGTTGAGCATGATGCATCTCCGCCTGCTTCACGAGCTTGTCTTCATATTCCGCCTTCACCGCTGTTCCGCTCTGTTGCACCGCCCTCACGGTGGCCTCGAGGTCGTTCATTTTCGCCTCCAACGCGGACTTCTGTTCCGACAAGACTGCGATCTGGCAAGTGTACTTACCGGCCGTGCTCTCGAGTTCACGCTAGAGAAAACAGGTGTACTTCAGCGCCAAATACCTGGCATATGAAGAACGCACTGCATATTTGGCTTCAGACTCCGTAAGACGATCCTACAGGCCGATAAACTGTGGATCAGTAATCCGGGGCAAACACATGGGTATAATCGTGCGCACCTGTAGAGTCCCGATCGTCTCTTTAGAAATGCGCAGGGACACCATTTGCCCTTCAACACGATCTTCTAGGACCTGGCGAAGAAGACGATCAACATGACATGAGATGAATCACACTCGCGATCAGGAACAAACCTGGCACTTCGTATTCACATGATGAATCCTGCAGACGATATCTTCCTTTAGGGTCTCGGAGGTAATCACGATCCAGTGACACTCACGCGTTAATACGCGTCTCGAGCTCTCTTTTTGTTTCCTCAAGAGAGCTATTGGCAGACTGCAGTTCCTGTCTCAGTAGCTGCTTCTCGTCCACTACTTGCGCCAGCTCCTTCTTGAGAGACTCTTTCGTCGCAAGACCTGAACCAAGCTCCTGCTTGAGTGTTTGGATTTCTGACTGTAGGCCCTGCAGTGCGTTCCGTTCTTGTAGAATTCTGAAACAGCAAGCAAAGTGATTAGATAAGTATCGTGAAACGAATCCTTCCTCACCTATCATTAAGCTCCGTAATGTGACCATCCTTAGAAGCTATATGCGCTTCCAACACTCGTATTCTACCACTATGTTCATTTGATAGGGAAATGGCAGCTTCCAGTCTAAAAAAATGAATGGATTTCGTCAACGTATTTGGCGTTTATCGAGATGCCTCACCTTTCGTGGACCGACACAAGGTCTGTTAAACGAGCTTCACGCTCGCACAGTAGTGCAGCAAGTTTCGAATTCCTGGATACCATGTTATATGAAATCTTCTATGTCAACAGCCAAATCGCTTACTCGCGTTCCAGTGCGACCTTCTTTGTTAGCTCAGTTTGCTGAGAGTCGATCTTCGCTTTCAGTTCGTCGATTCTGGATGGTATGTTGGCACAGAAAGGCGACAAGCGATACCTCACTTACTGTTCTTCTGCGGCCTTGAGTTTCATTTCCAACTCTCCGCCTGCAATGAGGGCATCCTGAACTTCTGAGCGACGTACGGCCAACTGATCAACGAGCTCCCTTATATGATCCACTGAAGTTGTGGCTTAGCATCATGAGACTAATGATGATGCAGACGATACCTACTCGCACTGGACGACGAAGCATTGGCGGCACGCAGAGCCTCGCGATCGGCAGCTTGGGCACTTTCAACGTCTGCGACTCTCGCCTTTGCCTCTATGAGCTCAGAACCGAGAGACTGTAGACGTTCTCGCAACAAATCGGCAACTTGCCCGGCTGCACGTAGAAAAATAAGCCACAATACTCTCTGGAATTAGTGTATGGCATCTTACATTTTGTACATTCAATCTGCAATTCGCTCATCAGAATCTTCGTTTCGGTAGTCTTGTATAGATGACCCTCATCGTTGAACAGTGGCTCGAGAGCTATATAGCGTCAGTCAAACCATAGCAGGTAGTATAGTGCGTTGCCACCTTTGACTGTGTCCTGAACAGTGTTCCTCATGTCTTGTACTTCGGGCACCAACGTCTTCGCTTGGGAGATGGAGGCGAAAACATCCGCGGATTGTGCCTTCAGGCCATCGAGAACAGTGCGTACACCTTCGAGGCTACGCAGATGAGATGTCTCATAATGTCACAGTATATGTCATATTAGAGCCTACCTTTTAGACGTAGACTCGAGGCCCTGCTTCGCAGAAGCTTTCACGGCATTCAGACGTCGCAAAACATCTTCTTTCTCAGCGACGGCCGATTGCAGCTGGGATTGCAAGAACGTGATTTCTCGTCGCTACAATAAACAGATTAGCCATAAAAATAAACTCAAAGCTCAAGAGCTTTCACACCTGCTCTTCGTTCTCGAACTTGACATTCCTGAGATCAGTTGCCCCTCGCATCATGATAGATGAGATGTCTTCGTCATGCGCAGCCTGTCCGTAGGCAGAGCTTACGACCGAAGCACTGCGAGTTCTTGATATGCCATGTGATTCTACAGGATAAGATACACGCCTGCCCGCGTCGTCTTGTCTACCTTCGTGCATATTGTCTGCAATTAATGAGCTACATTGCATACAAGGGCCTGGACGGCATATATATCTCACCAGACACATCTGCCTCTTGCTTGTTGGCCCCTCCATCCAATCGTTGGTGAAGGCTCTTCCGTGATTTCAATTGCGCATTATTCCCTGCCTTCATTCGCGTGCCTTCAACCTGTGTCAGACGGAAAGGATTGAAGCCTTGTGCAGCATCCTCCTGTCGTTCATGCGCGGGTATATGCGCATCATTATCAATAGGCGCAGGAGAAGACGAGGCTTGGTAGCCGCGAGATAGTGGAGAAGGACGTGATATGGCTGAGAAACGTGACCTCTGAGGGTCCGAGACACGGCTTCTAATGAGATCGCCAGAAGTCGGTGGAGTATGACCAGGCTGACCACGATACAACTGAGCATCACCTCACAGCAGGAGATAGTTTACTCACCCGTGCATTGCTGCTGTTGTCGATGCCGTCTACTGTACTTTGCTCGTGACTCTGTCGCCTGAGAGAGAAAGACGCCGATGATGGTAAATGCTCCGCTGCCGTACCAGCGAGCAAAGCACTGAGACGAGCAGAACGTTCAGATCCATCCATGACAGGTACGGAAAGGTTGAAGCCGTATCAAAAGGGATGTATGGTGAGACGAATGCAGGCCAAGCCTCGTGTCGCGCTGGTGGTCGTTACGAGCAAAGGAATGACCTTCCGAAACGGGAAGCTGTAAGCTGGGCCAGTATTTGTGCATGTTTGGCAAAAGCTTCTGATCCTAACCAGAGCAAATAATACCTGCCGCAGAATATCTCTCAAGCCTTTGCATTGAATTGCGACGCGGTATCCTATTGCCTCAGAGATAATCTTGCGGACATCGTGGCCATATATCCTCATACGAACAACTGTCTTCTTCGGACATCGCTGAAGCGGCATATTCGAATCTAAACTTGTTGGGGCAGTGAGCGTTCACTGGCAGAAGCCGTGACGGGTGTTGTCAATGCATGATGCCGTAAGAACCCTCCCTGCGCATTGTGCACTCAATACTCGCATTCTTCTCTCCAACGATGTGGCCATTTTGGACGTCAGGTTATACCACACATACACCCCGCGAACTTCATAATGAAACATTCGACTATGTCATAGTAGGAGGTATGTTGAACGTAGCCCTCTTTGATGGCGACACTGCTCAACCTCTATCGTGTTCACTATAGGCGGTACTGGAGGATGCGTTGTGGCGTCTCGTCTCAGCGAAAATCCCAATGTCCGTGTGCTACTGATCGAGAGAGGACCAATCGTCGACAGCTGGCTTTCCAAGGTGCCGCTGTTATCAGTAGACTTTCGCGCGGCATCATCGCCCACTTTCAAGTGGAAATCAGCGGGCGATGGCCTTTACCCCTCTGGAGAGCATCTGGTATCAGGTAAAGTATTTGGGGGAACTTCGAAGATCAACGCGCATGTCTACACCCGGGCCGTGCCAGCAGAATATAATGCGTGGGCAGCCGCCGGAAGGAAAGGGTGGGACTGGAAGACTGTCGAGCCGTACTTCCGTCAATCAGAGAGTTCGTTGTCTCATCTGCATGACAATTACCGTGGTTCCTCAGGTTAGAACCATTGCTCTTGGAGAGTGTTTGCAGTCATCTAAAGCTCTCGCAGGACCATGGCAAAATCGGAAGCTTCCTGACATCTCGTTCAAGATATCAGACGAGTATAACCATACATTACATTTTTCTCCTGTATCTCTAATCCTCTATTTAGGTTCTTGAATGCTGCAGACTCTCTTGGCATCCCCCGTGTCAAAGACATACATGACCCATCTATCACACCTTACTCTGCAGGATGCCTAGACGTCACCGTCGACGGGTCCGGAAACAGGGTTTCGACATTCGACTCGTTCTTGCCACCAAGAATTGCCAATACGAGACGAAACCTGTATATATGTCCCAATGCGGTGACATGTAAACTCGATCTTCAGCAGACTCCGAATGGAGTCAAGGCTGTCGGAGTATATTTCAACCTCGAAACAGCTGCTATAAGTTCTGGAGAGTGCTACGTATCCGTAAAACATGAGATCATATTATGTGCAGGAGCGATAGCAACCCCTCAAATACTCATGTTAAGGTATTACACTGCCGATCCTCATAAATAGTGACTTACCCTCTCTGTAATAGCGGAGTCGGACCAGCAGAGTACCTCCAGTCTCTCGCCATACCAGTGATTAAAGACCTGCCTGGAGTGGGCTCGAATCTTGTACGTCTTAAATATTTTATGTATGGTGTATCTCTCATAATATTTGCAGCAAGATCATGCAACCGTCCCATTGATCTACAAAGTCCCGCGGGCTGACTGCCTGCATGCACTTGAATCATCCAAATTGCTAGCCACATGGGAGATTCTGAAATACATTTTCCTTGGACGGGGCCTCCTCCTATCACCTAATCCCCAAGTCGCCCTCTTTGCTCTTTCCAAACTCCTCGACGATCACTCGCGCACCGACCGAAGTATCGAAGGCGCAGATAGCCATAACCCTTCCAACATTCCTGACATAGAGATCGTGCCCATGCCCTTCAACGCCTTTGACGACAGCAAACTCGACGCAGCCGACGGCGTGTCCACCACCTGCTGTATCAACCTGAAACCCAAGTCCTCTGGAACAGTTCGTCTGTCGTCTCTCGATGCTCGAGACAGACCTTTATGCGACCTCAAGTACCTCACAAATACCGAGGATTACGTCGTCTTCCGGAAGATGCTACGATTAGGTCTCGAGATCGGTCGCAAGTGCCGCGAACGGGGATACCCCCTGCGCGACATGCGAGTGCCACAAAGCGAGAGCGATGAAGATCTTGACGACTATATCCGACGAAACATTCGAACCACCTTTCATTATTCGTGCACATGCAGGATGGCTCCTTTGGAGGAGGATGGGGTAGTTGATGATGAGCTGAGGGTGCATGGGATTGATAGATTACGTATTGCAGATGCGAGTGTCTTTCCTGTTATACCGTCGGCGCATCCACAAGCTCCTGTGGTAATGGTCGCTGAACGTTGTGCCGACTTCATCAAGGCAAGTTGGGCGTAACGATACCCGTCAAGCTACTATATTTGTACTATCATACATGACTACGTATATTCCAAATGTTCGTGAACGATGTGCGTGTATACAGCCCTTTTATTAACCAAAGAATACATATGCGGTATAGATGTGGGAAGAATGTCTAGTTTAACAGCCATGGGTAATATAACAGAAATACATCGTAAATCATGCAGAGAAGCGTTGTGGTACGTGATAAACGAGCGGAAGGTAAGCAGCAATAAACAACAACAACTAAAGGACTACTGTGATCTGCTGTCGAAACCACGCTCATTTACTGCCTCGGCAGGAGGCACGGTCATATGGTCAGCGATAGGAACTTGAGTGGAGCCGAATGAGGGAGCGGATGGTCGAATGAACCTCGCCTCTTCCGACCACTCTTCCGAGTTCTTCTCTCTATGTGTATATTCGCTGCCTTCTTCAGGGATGGTATCAGCGAAGTCTTTGCGCCGTGGCGCTTCTTGGGTGCTAAGTGTGGGACTCGAAGTCCCAGTTCCAGCGTCACGAAGTCTGTCGCTTTCGCTGAGGTTGGGAGTGTCGGAATCTTGGGGTTCGGTGACAGTAATGGCAGGCTTCTCCATGGCAAGTGCGGCACGTAGCCGTTGCTCCACTTGCTCATGCCGTCTTGTCTTCTTGCCACCCCACCAGATGAAGACTCCTGCGAGGATACCCGCAACCTGAAAATGACGTTAGCCTAGTGCTGAGCTTGGCCTCAAAGAATGCTACTCACAAATGATGCGGGAAGCGTGGTAGCAGTTGTCCATGCAGGGCGTTGGAAACTACACCGATGCCATAAGTTGAAAATTCAAACGGAGAACAAGGTGGACTTACCGGTCCATACTCCACATGCAAGCACTCAGCAATATTTGGAAGAATGAGTTGAGATCATTCATGATACAGATCCACAGAGCCAACCTGTGAAAAGTCAGCAAAAAGTTCACCTAGCTGTAGTAAAGAGAGCCTCACTCGATAGGGAAAGCACGATGTGTTGAAGTGCCGTGTGCACGGTACCATGTCATTGATAACATGGCTTTATGCTGCTCTGGAATGAAACGGTGTTAGGACAGTAACACAAGATAGAGTGATGGAGGCTCACGGTAGTGGAGGTCGGCTTGTTCTTTCTCAGTAAGGACGTGCACATAATTCGCATCATATGCAGGATCTGGAAGGTCGTTCTTGTCGTAAAGATCTGGTAGTCCAGCTTTCCTACGACGCTTGAGCGTGATCCTTTGCCAGTGAAATATCCGTCCTACCCCTGCATCATTCGTCAATAAAGGAAGGTATCGCTAAGAAAAGAAAAGAAACTTACGCCATGTATCGAGTACGCGAAAGGGTATGAGACCAATACTTGTAGCTGTGAATAGACCTGCCGGGGAAGTATTTAACGACATGTTTATGAACCAGAGACAGCAACCTTACCTGTTTCAACTTGCTGACATACCTCCACCCAAAAATCTTGAGTATTCTGGTTGTGGAAGTTATATAGCTTTCCCAGGAAGAAGACGATTCCGGCACCCCAGAATACTGTCGAGGGAATTGGTAAGAGTCATTAAACGGCACAAACCCCGATCGACTTACTAACGTTGAAACCGTAGAATGAAACAATAATCTATTGAAAGTAAACTTCAGCCATAGCACAATCTAATTATCCGGATTTACTCACGCCCATGGCTATCAAAATTGACGTCAGTGTTAGAATATGCTATTGAATACAGTGCGACTTCTTACGAGTCTTCATGAATGCCCAAACACCCTTCATTATTCGTCTCCACTGATCTCGTTTCGACAAACAATCTTCGACATGACGGTCAAGGTTGTCTTCATGGGCGTTTCCTTTCTCAGCGTCCGATGATTCGTTTCTAGGAATTTCGGGCAGTACTATTGTGGGCTTTCGAGAATAGAACGATAAAGGAGGACTGGGGAGGGAATTTGTCGGCTTATTGGCGAGGATAAGACGTGATTGAAACTCACAAGACGATAGCATTAGCAGCATTTGTCAAAGTTGTGACAGTAGCAATAGCAGGGTCTGTTTAGAAATGTCGCATGAGGCATGAGCATGCATGGTGTGAATGAAAAGTCTTGGACATACCGATAACCTCTAAGTGCTCGACAATATCATCATGGTGGTGCTCCCCATCCTCGTCGTCCTCCTCATGTGTACTGAAGGCGCTATTAATTCGTCCAAGCCGATGAGCGTCTCCATGATAAATGATGTTCTCATTCGACCCTTGCAATGAGATAACTTCGGAACGATCGAGGTTTGGCCTGAGCCCACTGTCGGTAGCAGCTCGCGGTCGTCCTGTGCGGGGACTCTGGGGGTCATAACTGAACTGTGCAGACTCGAGGCGGGGTGTACGGCAGGTGGCCATAATATGATCCGAAATCTTGCTCGTGGGGCGACGTTGGGAGGTATTACCGCCAAGACCGCTGACGGTATGCGAACGATGCCTGACATTGGGAGGCTGGGCGACCGAAGAACTTGTCTGCTCGTTAGGGTGGTTGACGGACTGAGACCTCGG
>JAXQIY010000065.1:0-13912 GCA_037041695.1 Irpex sp. PG99-01B2
GGTATTCCGCTTGCAGAGGTGTCATACAGATGGCTGCAGTGGCACAGCAAGATGATTCCAGGTGACCAAGGCGTCATTTTGGGTGCAAGCAGAGTCGAGCAGCTCGAAGCTGCAGTCCTCAGCTCGTGAGTAACATGTCCTCTTATAGTATTGATGTCTTCCCAGCGACTGACTGTTAGTGACCAGAGCGAAAGGCCCGCTTCCTGACGAAGTTGTCAAAGCCTGTGAGCAGACTTGGCTCGATATTAGAGGATTCGCGAAGAACTATTGGTTGGAAGACTCTATCCTTACTACTATCGCTGAAACCTACTAGTGGGCCCCCAATATGAGTACATAAGATAGTATGCTACATCGTCCTACAGACAGAGGATAGATACAGTACAGCGAAACTTTTGTCCATGAAAACCCAGAAAATACAACGTAACTCTAGGCTCCCGCTTTGGGCTCTATACAATGTCAATCACGTTTTCGATGTGATCCGGAGGCTCACTATTCCGTCGCGAAGAATAGGCGGAGCCCAAAGGAGACGAGTCGTCGTAAGATCCTAGGTTGACTTCCGTAATCTCTCCGTCGACATTTCGGGATACCGACTTTTCTACTTTGATGTGTAGCTGAGAGGAGGAGGTAAGAACGTTAATGCTAACCGTCGTAGTCACGACAAAGCTATATATTCACCATTTTGGGATTCGTCAATTCCAGCGACGGTCTTGGTGGACCCTACGACAGGGATTAGTGGATGTCGGTGCGCTGCAACCAGTTGACGTACGTAGGTGTGAACAACCGCTGCAGAATGCGGTCTTCGCGAGCTACCTGACAGCATCCCGCCCAGTATTGAACTGTTCTTTTCTGAGCTTGATGTGGATTGAGACCTTGCTCGCAGCGTCGCTCGGGAGTTAAGTCTGACGGAGAGGACAGAAACGCATCAGATCAGTGAGGAGCTTTTATGCAGTAGACGTACACTCACGTAGCTAGAAAGCAGTTTGCGTAGACTATCAGTTGGATGGAAGTTCAGTTTCAGTAGGCGGATTGAGCTAATAGAACCTTGGCATACATTTGCAGATGGTAAAATGCATCGTTAAGAATATCAGATTGTAGGGCATTACAAGCCACTAGAACGCAGAGCTCGTTAGCAAATCAAATAGTAACGGACATATCTGCTCACGCAAATGAGCGATATGATCGCCGCCACACTATGAAGCACAATCAGCTGGAATATTCAGATGAAGGCTAAGAGTGCAGCTTACCATGTTATCATGCCCGTTTCCACAGTGTACCGAATGAGCACATCAATGATCTCATTCATGCTACTTTATGAGATGAGAATCTCTGCAAAAGGAGAATAACGAAGTACACACGTAACGAAACCGGACTTGCTCTGTCGTAGGTAGTAGCAGAGCGCACCGGTGATAAGGACGTCCAGTACAGCCGCACTGATCAGTCCCATCGTGAATACCCACTAGAAGCAAAATCATTCATGACTTGAGCCTCTACGAGAATAGAAGTACTCACGCTGTAGTGTGTGACGAATCCGTGGTAACTTGCTATTGTAATCCTGTCTCGATATCGGCATAAAGCACGCGAACAGGACTGAGAAAACGCACATTTGTACTGTTGAGACTGAACGAGATTTGATCGTATAAGTTCTACCGCATATGTGTGGTAACTTGAACTTACCCATGGCTGCCGCTATCGATTATGGTAACATCGTCAGGCTACGGCTTGTACGATGACAATGTGATAGATTTACCTAGACGAAAGCAGGAAAGTAGGCCCTGATAGCGAGTGTCACCGTATATCACGTTGTATGAGGCTGAATCCACTTACGAGAAGAATTGGAAGCACTTTCCGCCCTTTGCTGACTGTCATACCGTGTGAATGGGCAATGTAAAGACTATACGCTACGCTACTCACCAACATATATCCGGTGAACGAAGAAACTGCATGACTGGAATTAGCCTCAGATTATCTCTATATCTTTGGTTTTTGGCTCACCAATGCGAGAGAAAAGTCACAAGAGCCTGAATGATACGATGTCAGCACCTTACACACGATACATGCACTGCTATCCGTCTTACGGTCAAGGTGACAGTGACCCCAATACTCCTGTAATAGTATTGGTTGAGGTATGTTTCCTATTGACGAGCCTTATGCAGAGAGCATGACGTACCATGGTATGTAATCGTAGTCCGGCTCTCCAAACCCATGTATAAGATAATACCAGTCTGCGATACACACAAATATTGTGTGTACGAAATCCATGGCCCTAGAATAGCCTGATGTTCGCATACGTTCAAGTCCTGCCTGTGTAACCTGCTACATACCATATGATTGCCACCTGTGTCAGAGTCAGCCTAGCGGTCCAAGTGAGGACTGCCGTGTTGAAGGCCAAGACTCACAATCGATTTCACGCGCCACCTATCTTTCGGGTACACCCTCCAATAAAAGTATGCCTGCGCCATTCCGATCCCTGTTAAGCTTTTCGTTACTCAGCTTGGTTTTCTAGGAAAACAAACAACGACATCCTCACAATACGCTCACCAATCCCCCGACCAACAGGGCGCCCATTGAAGTGCGAGCATCTCCCAACTCTTGTTCCATGATTGGATCCATGGCTGGAGTATAATGGGATGTAATGGACTGACCGAGGGTGTGGGTTTACCGTTGACCAACACTTCAACCAGTCCAAGGCAAAGCCATATATTATATGGCTGGGCCGTGAGCATTCCACCCAGGTCTCAGACCTCAGGCTTGGTGTCCCTGAAAGCGATACATTTCTCGAGTGCCACTGGCAGCTACAGGTATCCGGGTCTATTGGTCTGACGAAGCTGTCCAGCCTGAGCGAACTTGAGTGTGCTTTCGGAGCGTAGATCAGTTATGGTGCCTGAACTCCGCGTAGGTATTTCCCGCAAGGGAAAGAGTCGGGCTTGATGCGGCCCAATATGAGAGCACACGAGTAGCACTCCTTGTTCAATGATGTGTATATACTTACTATAACTGCGAAGAATTCCTTGACAAAAGTCAAGACAATTCATTCCCGTTGTCAGTGATCCGCAGACTACCAGTAACAAGGTAAACCCGCCTTATGCAGTGCGATGTTCGAGGGCGGGTCAGCGACCTATGGTGGTCAAATGAGCAATTCACTTACACGCTGTATCGTACATCGCTCCGGATAGCTCGGACTTCTGATATACGCTGGTCTTCGTATTCTACACGTCGATGTAGTGGGTTAAACTGCTCAGAGCATGATTCTAACGCCACGAGGACCCGAGTCGTGGGTAAATTAGTCATTCCAATTCATGTCAGCCAGCTGCGTTCCGCGGACGAGCGGCTTTTGTAAGACTTGGATCTGCCATCTCTCCCTACGATTGTCAGGTACGTACTTTACTTAGGTATTATTGACCTTGACAACTACGCACTTATGTCCTTCAGTATGGAACAACACCCACGAAAGTGTAACAGTGGTCTCAACCCTGACGGCAATCCTGCTGGACAGCCGTCGCACTCAAATCAGACGGTCGCGAATTCCACTTCCAAGTCACAAGCACCAAAAGCAGCACGTTGGAAGAGGAAATGTGGTACCAGTGGGAGAACAAAACTTAGTGTGAAGCTTCAGGCCATGCTTGAAATGCCGCTAGACGTCATCATGGAGGTAAGTACTTGTATCTGCGTTTCTACTGCACCTTAGTACATGATGATAGTAACAGTCAGTAGATATGTAGCTATTTGCATCCAAAAGACATTCTTCATCTTGCACGGTCTACCAAAGAGCTACGAGCATTCTTTATGAGCAAAAACTCTTCGCAATATTGGAAGGCCGCCAGGGCGACAGTGACTGAGCCCCCTCTCCCTCCGTGTCCTGCAGTTCTCAGTGAGCCGGCCTACGCTAGTCTTATGTTCGATACACGATGTCACGTACGTTAGTATTTTCTCAAGCTGAGCTTCGCATGGTCTTAATCACTTCGCCATCAATCTTCATAGAATTGTTTGAAGCAGAACTGTCAGGATGTGTACCTGACGTGTAGGGTTCGACTCTGCAGGCCCTGTTACTCCGAACTGTAAGCATCGCTACCTTGAACCATATCTCATGCGGCATGCTGAGTAAAAAATTACTGTTAGGAGCATTGCAATCAATGATTGCAACGTGCTCGTTGGACCCTATACTCTGCAAATAATGCAGCCATTCGTTCTTGAAGACGTACTGCCGATCCTAAAGATAGAACACTACTGTACGTAGTACTTATCTCCGCTTCGTCCTAATCCGACATGTGGCTTACGTTTTACAGCCGGAGATTCATTCTACGCCCCCCTTGTGGACAGTTTTCTCTCTGAACTCGAATCCACTCCCCAAGACGAACTCTCCAAGTACTTGACTTTGAGAAAGGAACTAGTTCTCTCCCTTCAGGCACCGAACGTATGTTAACTACTATCATATTTTAGGATGATTGACATTGTGTTCCTCAGAATATTACGCCGCTGTCATATTTTCTGTCTAGAACAAAGATGACTCGTTCAGCTAAGCTAGACATCATGCGAAAGACAAGAAAACAGGAGTACGCGGTCTCATATGAGTTTCTATTCATGCCTCCGCTCACGTAGTTCCGAAAGCATCCTCAAGCGACTCAGGGAGGAAGGATACGGAGAGGAGCTCGACTGGATGGCACGGAGACCTCATACACGGCGCGGGTCTAGATTTGATAAAGTGCCGGGAGTACGGAAGCCGCAAATGCTGACAGACAGAAGTGGGTAGTCTTTCTAGAGGTGTCAGTGGCACAATTAAATCTTGACTTTCGACTTGTAGTCTGGGTGAACATTCACGAGCCTATCCTCAAGTACATGGCAAACGTTAGAGAGCAACGCTTGATTGACGAGAGGGAGACTGCTGACGTAGAACGTCTCTCTTTGTTCAATGACATCATCAAGGACTTCGTCACTCCTCATCAAAGTCAGGAGTTTATCCTGGCAGTAGCGGTATTCATTCCCGAAGTTTACAACCAGATTCTCATTGGCGCCCCCGAGGTCGATGTCCCGAACCTGCGTCGCTTCTTGGAAGATTTCATGCCAACTTATATGAAGAAACGAGACATGGAGGCAAAGAATTGGTTTATCAAGCATACTCGCAAGCGCCTTCAACTAGCCAAATCCGTGGATCCCTTCAAGCTCGCCCTCGCCGCTTGGTTCACCTGCCCACACTGCCATATGTCTCAACTACTTTCTCACGCACTCCACCACCTATGCCATTCTCGCTTTGTTTCCCAGCCTCAGCCAGACTGGATGTCAAAGGACGACTACAAGTTCATAAAGCTTGCATTTTCGCGCTTATACTGGAGTTACAACATCCCTATGCCTACAAACATCTTGACCGCAGATGGGACCAAGAAAACCGAGGACGTCATCAAAGCATGTGGGTTCGATGTGAAAACAGTCACGGCTGATGAGTTGGATAAGGCCAACGTCCGGCTTCAGTGCCGTTCAGACAGCTCAGAAGGCCCGGGTACTCCTATAATGAACTGGCGCACAGCGGTACGATTTTCTATTATTTTGCTATCCGGACTGGTAGCTGGACAATGCTGATTTTCGGGAACGTCAAACAGGCTCAGCACCGCTGCAGCTTACTAGTACGTACAGCACCTCCTACGTTTGCCCGGGCAACAGAGCAACAGGTTTCAGCAGCGAGGCCATTATGGAACGAAGCGGACCTTACGTCTAAACAAGACTGGAGCAAAGATGAGGATTTCAACTGTGCTCATTGTACGGATATACGGTCCCCGGAGCAACCTGCGACGGTCGTGTTCGAGCATCTAAGCACTATGTTCGTGTCGTATCACCATCGAAATAAGGCTACCTGCTGACCGCGCTTTCCAGTCATAACATCGCTAACATCACAAAAAGTGATTATGTGGATGTACACAGAAATATCCGCGTTCCGAATCCGGTATACCTTGTATCTCGGAAGGAGCTTGATGAGAGATGGATAAATATGTATGCAGATACAGCTCGTGTTAGAGCTCTTGTGGATTTCTAGACTATATCCTACGCAACACCGTGTATCAATATATATACTCTATGTCCAGCAGTTGCTCTAGGACACACTTATGTGAAAGCTCAGCCTACTTAATTACCATTTCAACGCATGATTACACCCCCGAGAATGCAAGAGAAAAACAGATCATTTACGGCTACGCTTTGCGCCTACGGAGATTGCTCCCCATAACGGAAGGTGAAACGCGTTGAAGAATTCCGCACCAATCCTTCAGGCATTCAGATGCGTCAGGCCGCCAGGACGGCTCCTTGTGAGTCATTGCCTGGAAGAGTTTCCGACAGAACTCAAGGTTTGAGTATACCTTTACGAGCAGCGGCAGCATTAGTTTAAAAATGCTCTTCGAGGTTAAACGAGAAAGTGTAAGTTTCATACGCACATTCAAGAACTCGTCCTGGAACATATACCCAATGAGACAGATATCCAGCTGGAAAGGGTTGTATCCCAAGCCCGGAATACCGAATTCCGGAGGTCTCGTATCTCTGCAATACACACCCCCTGCAGCCCGATACAATGGGTTTGGATCAGTTGCGAGCGATGAGGCCAAACTGTTGATGTAAAATTGAGGCTGTGGGCTGCTGTTGCGAGTCGTAGAAGCCAGAAATGTTTCCAAATTTTCAGATGAATCCTCCGTGCTTTTATCCTGCCCTTCTTCGACTCGGGCCTGCTGGTCTTGCATTGCGGATTGATGTACTTGGCGTAGATAATTGCTCGCAGCGTCGGTACGTATATTGTGGAATGAGCAAGCCCTGAATGAAGCCATTGAGCATATTCACAGTATAGACTTATTTTGTTGATATCGTACCGATGTGCAATGTCTTGTTTGTGCATGAAGTGTATACCCTACGACCACATGGGACAAGCCAGTGAGCGCCGCTGATCATAGGACGGTGATTCTGAGTACCGAGCTGGATTCATACTTACCAGAAAGATTTTGCCAATGAACTGTAAAACATCATCAACGCGATGGAACATCTCTCTCGTAACTGGGCTACAAATCGGGGTGACGATGAACGTGAAACAGTCCAAAGTGAAGACATCGAGAACTGGGGTACAATGATTATTGGGTGAAGCACCCATGTGGCCGCCATGAAGAAGTTCGATGTTCTTGAGCTCTTCTTCTGACGTGTATATGTTCATTCCCCTGATGTAGACAAGCATCTCATCGGAAAGCCTGGTAGCGACGGCTACCTCATTCCCAAAACTGGAGGGTGGCGGAGAGCCCTGTGCAGTATATACCATAGATGAGTCTTTCGATTCTGAGGAGCCGAGTAAAGTTGGAGTGGTGTATAGTGAACCTCACCGACGTGTCCAAGTCTCGGGTTCCTTCCTGCTTGGTGTTTACCACGTTTGCCGACGGATAGTCCACTAGTGCCGGTGTTGCGATGTTTCGTAAGGTGGCACACCCCGAGCATTCTCTTGCGCATAGCTTATATCCCTGATTCTGCAACAGTGTATCTGCTGACGACTGTCTGAATGAGTTCCAGTCAAAGCTAGTTACGTTTATGCGGACCAACCCGCCAATGCTGGTTGATGCGGCCGGCGATGATGCAGACATAGCGAAAATACTGCCAGTGCCAAACGGAAAAGTCTCAGAAGAGGTGAAGCACAATTAATGTCGCAGAAATTGACGTACGTACGCTAGATTCAGCGACGAGTCGACAAGGAGCTGGTAGGTAACTATAGGCCTTAGTCTGAGGGGAGAGCGCCGCCGCGGCCGCATCATGCGGCGTCAGGACCCCAGACCACTCCCGCGCGCTAGACAGCGCAAGCCTCATGTGTGCATAACATGCATCGGCGATATTAAATACGAACTTCTGACTGGTTGTTGTGTTTTTCCAAATTTTGTGATGGTCAACTTAGGTTCACGTAGTCTTCTAGGCGCGCGGGAATGGTTTGGGGTCCTGACGCCACATCATGATACGTACTTAAGTATCATTGCCTGCCGGATTGGTGGACCTTTGCATCCAATTTAATCGTTATTGGTCTTCCTCTTCTTTTAAGATGTCACTTAGTCTCTCGATATTAGGACACTAGTAAGGTCTAAAGCATAGGCCTAATTGGTGGCCGCCAAAAATGACCATTTAATCAAGCGCTAAAAACGCGCTCACGTGACGTTAATTATTTTTCCGCGTCCGTCTTTTTCCTGGACGCCACCTCCTAACTCAAACCCCCCGTGCACTGGAATACCAAACCCTGCAACGTCTACTAGTGACAAAAATGGATGCGACGGTGTTAAATTCAGACCATAATTGTATGGGCAACCCGTCAAGAAGTAGGCGTGGTGCAGCCCGAAGCAGACCGAGGCGAAATGGAAAACTTCAGCCAATGCTTGAACTACCATTAGACCTCATCATGGAAGTACGTACTTTCCTTCTAAAACGTGCCTCTAATAATTTCTGACAACATCACATGTTAATAGATTTGCAATTATCTGCACCCTAGAGATCTTCTGCATCTCGCGCGGTCTACCAAAGAGTTGCGAGCCTTTTTTATGAGTAGGAACTCCTTACAATTCTGGGTGGCTGCGCGTGCTACAGTCACAGATCCGCTCCTTCCTCCATGTCCGCCAGATCTCAGCGAGCCGGAGTATGCCAACCTGATGTTTGACGCACGCTGTCATGTACGTCACCATTAACTCCTCGAGTCGTTGCCTCGTCATGATCACCCCCTTTCGGCATTCAGAACTGCTTGAAACAGAACTGTCATGATGTATACCTGGCATGCAGAGTCAGGCTATGCAAAGCTTGCTACGGGGAATTGTAANCCCATATACGACTGCCGTACCCCGGGAGTGATTGATGAGGATGTGTTTCAATTGATCCATCCTTTATATATCGAAGACCTTGTTCCTACACTAAGCTTGGGAGCGTCTGGTACAGTATATCTCTATACGAACGTCAACTCAGGGGCTAATCAACGATAACATCCAGCGGGAAATTGCTTATATATCCCGCAGCTAGACTACCTTCTCAACGAGCTGCCGTCGATTCCGCAGGACTCGCTCGTGAATTATCTAAACTCCAGACAAGACCTAGTACTAGCTCTCGTGGGGAGCAAGGTAGGTGCGCGACTGGCCAGTATACTGTTATCCGCTCATCATTTCGTTAGAGCACAGAGGAGCTATGGAATTTCTTACAAGATAGCAGGGCCATTCGCTCTATCGAGCTTAATAGTCTCCGCGAGAAACGAAAGCAAGAGTACGCACTCTCCCCTACACGTGCACTGTTTCCGCGTACTTACTCTCGACAGCATTATCGTCCGTCTGAGGGAAGCTGGTTATGGACAAGAACTCGATCGGATGATGGACGAGGAGGATTGGGTGTTGGACATGGAAGGATTTGAAAAGTTGCCAGAAGTACGAAAGCCCCAAGCATTGACTGCCAGAAGTTAGTGCTTTCTTCTTTACAGCGAGTGCGAGAGCTGACTCTTACGGATGATGTTAAGTATGGACCAACATCCAAGACGCTGTGATTCAATACATGGAGAACGTCAGAGACTTCTGTCGGAAGAAGGACATGGAGAGAATTCTTGTGGAACGCCTATCAATAGTAAACGACGTTGTCGAGCAATTTGCCTCACCCCTTCGCAGCCAGACGTTCCTCGGACTCACCATGGTCATCCCAGAGATCTATGAATTATTCAGCCCCGTCAAAGCTTCAGTCGGCGCCGAAGAACTACAACGCTCCCTGCGAGAACTCATGCCTAAATTTCTGGAGACCTGGGAGCGAGAGATGAAAGAAATGTTCGTCAAGCAAACTCGCGAACGTCTCGGAATTGACGACTCCGTGGACCCTTTCGAGCTCGCACTCGCCGGATGGTTCACCTGCCTCAACTGCCACGTAACCCTCAGACTTCCCTACGCCATGCACCATCAATGTTCTTCTCGTGCTCCTCCACCTGACGTACCCGAGTGGTTCTCCCCAGACGACTACGAGATCATGTGCGCTGCATTCGAGCTCGTGGCGACCAGTGTTTACCATTTTATACCTATGAATCTGCTGAATGCGAGCGGCACACACCAGACGGAGGTGGTGATTAGATTGTGTGGGCTTGATCCTAGAACTGCAACGCCTGACGACTTGGACGAGGAGAACGTGTGGCTTCAGTGTCTTTCGCACGACCCAGAGGGACCTGGCATTCCAATTATGAATTGGCGTACAGCGGTACGTATTCATTCACTCCTTACTCCCGGGCTCACAACGAGTACTACGCATGATTGATGGCTAAGATAAATACTCGTGTAGGCGACGCACAGATGCAATTCACCACACCCTGTGTTAGCTCCTGCCGACGATGAACAAATATGGCTGGCAGGAGAGGGGTGGGAGGAGGCAGAACGCAGGGCTAGTATCTGGTGGGAAATGGATCGCGTCTTCAGCTGTGCGTACTGCGAAGACGTCGAAGAGGAAGACGCAAGCGTTGTGAAAGATCATTTATTGAGCCGGTACGCCACATATCCATGTACGTTAATTATATGTGCTGATTTTTATGTCAGCCATGGTGTAGAGGAGATGACTGAGGAAACTTATGTCGATACGCACCAGGGCGTTCTTGCGCCTTTGCCAGTCTGGCTGGTTTCGCGGACGACGCTTGGACAGAGATGGCTAGACAAATTCGGACATGTAGCTCAGGTTACGCAACTTGTGGACTTCTGAATGAATGTTATTCTGGCTTCGGTGAGAACATTGGTATTGTCAAGATCAGTGATACTACTGTGTCTTCAGCGACTTGGCTTGAAGTAGCTATGTGAGTGGCCAATGACCACACATAGCCGCATCAATACGAACATCGAGTCCATACGTATTACAATACGCCTATTTATGAGCCGATAAAACAGAAGTTCCTCTACTCCTCGTAGCGTGGCGGAAGCTCCTCCTCATACCTCC
Organism: Irpex sp. PG99-01B2; assembly: GCA_037041695.1. NCBI lineage: Eukaryota > Fungi > Basidiomycota > Agaricomycetes > Polyporales > Irpicaceae > Irpex > Irpex sp. PG99-01B2. The sequence continues at coordinate 10,927 of JAXQIY010000065.1, forward strand.
TACCTACACTGTGTGACTCGGATAGAACAGCCCTGGTAATCCGTTCTACAATTCCGACCAACGATGCCGGGTCCACCAGCAAGGGTCGGTTCCCGTGTACAACACCCACATCTCTGTCATGGTGTTCAGCGGGTTCGATGTTCCTGGCAGGTGTCGCGGCTGGATCCGATCTAACAGTGTCGACGATTTCTTCAGGCGGTCGGGGTGCTGACTCGGAAGTCGACACGACACCTTCGAGTGCCGCACGATCCTGTGTGCGCCCGTTCTTCGACTCTCCGAGCCTTGGACTGCATGCATTCGACAACGACTCAGATCCATTAATATTGGTCTCATCTTGATTATGATCTCCAGTCGAAGGACGCTGCGACCTGGGAGCCATAAATTTATTCCAGCGTCGTAGCCACTTTGTACGCATGAGCAGAACTGTCGCGGAGGTCACGACTAGCAGAACACCTCCCGCAACAATACCACCAATAGCGCCGCTAGGAAGGTGGCGATGTCGGATATCTGAGCTGGTCTGCGGTACGGGCGCGGCGTGTGGTGCAGTTCCCACAGTAGCAGAGCCACTGGTGAAAGAGGTGCTTGCGGGAGTAGGGCTATCGATATTGAATTATCATGGCGAGCATTCAAGTTAGAGTAGCACAATAACTCACGTTGTCAATTGGAAAGCTAGAGTAGCAGAAGTAGCACTGTGTGTTCGTGTTGTACTTGAGGACAGTAGAACCTCTGAACCTGTTAGTGTCAAACATGATGTATCATCTAAGATTGAATCAGTTATGCAAAGCTGCGAAAATGCATTTGTGAACTAGCACACTGCTCACCACTGTTCTGTACTACGAACCCGTCAGACGAGGCCGGTGGCCTGCTGGTATTCGCGTCCGAGTCGTAGATCAATAGTTCCAGTATAGCGTCTGAACAAATGGTAAGCTGTAATTTCTGAAGAAAGGTATGCATAGCAAAAAACGAGGTTACACACCAGCTCTGAAGTTAGTCAGCCATTGAATTGGTGAGTACGTGAGACCAGAATACGATTGGTTAGAGAACCCTTCCGCTGATCCATCAGGTCGGTATTGTAAAATACTGGGTTAAATCAGTTTAGAAGTATAAATGCCACAGAGTAGTTGAAGGCATACTCAAGAAGAAAGGGAGCTGCCAAAGCACTTCATCAAATTCCTGGAAAGGAGAGAATATTTATTAGCTTACCAGTACCCCCAATCCAACTGATTTCGGTGTACATGCACTGCGTCACGTTCCTCCTACGGATTAACAGAATGAAAACAACGTAGCGAGCAGAATATTATCTCTCTTACTGTGTGGAAATCTCGAGTGTGGTGTTTTGTCCTTGAACGAAGCAGATTTTAGAAGCTGTGATAGCGACAAAAGCCACTAACGTTCTCATCTCGCAACTTGACGGAGCAACAGCAGCAAAGAGTAATGGGGAAGAAAGTGGTGAACAGCTAAAGGTGTAACGAGTCAGTGTTATAGTCGTACGGAAGGTTGCACAACAGAATGCGACGACAACAAACGTGAGCTCGCACAGGTGAACCGTGTTAGCTATCATATATCATATGCTGGTTACAGCATATCTATGCCGATGCGACCGTGATCCTTTGTTATCGCAATCGAGCTGCTAAAGTTTCAGTATAATACTCCTCCGTTATAGCTTTCTTCCTCTCACCTCCGTTGTTTCGGTGTTCCTAACACGACACTGATTACTGCTGCGGTCCCAGTTGAAGTTTGTGACTTACCTGGTACGTTCTTGATAGTACCGGACGAGTAAGATCTATCAGAATTGAGCTTTTTATATTGACCGATTAGAGCCAGTACATGCAAGCACAGCTTGTGCGTTGCCCTCCTTGGCGACGACATACTGGCATAAGGCTCGCAGGCTAAGCAGTAAAAGCCTTTCTGTAGATACGTCCTTTGACCATGACCTGGAGAACAATATCGGAGATATGAACAATGACCAAACACATTACGGGTTTACTTGCCGCAATAGAGGTTAAGTGAGGTGAGTTGGCCGGTATACGTGGATTCAGCAGGGCCTCTTAGTACGAGGAGATAGGCACTATCACAATTAACGTTAAGTGGGGAATGAAGTAGCTATGTGAGTGTCGAGCACACTCGTATCTGACAACTGGAACCGCCTATTATGGAGGGGTGATAAGAAGAAGACAAGAAGATATACAGAATAGCTCTTGCGTGTATGCTCACCAGTTTTGTTTGAAATGTCTACGATGGTAACATTTCAGAGACTGACGCGCCTACAACACATTCGTAGAGGACTTGTGCATTTGCATCACTTTGCGTCTTGTGGTCCAGGTTGAAGTTGCTACATAATCTAGGCTTAGATCAGTGAACCACAGGCCTGATTTCGAAACAAGAACTGTACGTAGACATGATCGACGAGAACTGCTCGATCGCTCACCAAAGGGTACTCGTTACGTGAACTCGTACAGAACGCGTTACATGCGGTAAGGGTGGAAGCATGCGTTAATAAGTCGCAAGAACAGCGTATTCGCGAACGTTGAATACGAAATCGATTGCGATTGGAGTGGTCCTCCCTCGGCTACTTGCAATTGACGAGTGGGCTTGGTGAACGCACCGGCTTGGCCTCGTGAGGTACACGTTTGAGCCTAGACCAGATGTTAATGTTTGGAGATCAAGAAGACGAGATCTCGGTGTGGAGGTTCGATTGAAATGAGGGTGTGGTGCCATTGGCTACACGACATGAAGGAGTGTCGCAGTGACACCGAAGCTGGACGTTATGGTCAGTACTGCGCAGTACGTTGGACCGGCTTCCAAGAATTCCAAGGTTAAATATAGGCGTATTTGGATACAGGTTCAGCTGGGATTGGAATTTTTGACTTTGGGGATCGTACCTATAGGGAAAGCACGCGCCAAGTATAAAGGACAGAGATCAATGGGGGTATAACACTTACGGTCACCGGGTTCTGGATCTTGAAACAAATGGTACGTGGCAGGG
>JAXQIY010000066.1:0-14523 GCA_037041695.1 Irpex sp. PG99-01B2
ATGTTATGGGAGCTTCCAGGGCGCCGGCCGTGTTTTCACACTGCTTATGTGGTGAAGCGCATCATGCAGTGACGAGTATATCTTCGCTTCTTAGTGGCCGAAGGAGTTGCTTTACAATTTGGTGTAAGCACTGCAGCTTTCCGGGCATGAAGCCGCTGACGCACCGTATGACGTCAGTAGATTCTATAGTATACACTCCTTTCTGTCACGATTGCGGACCGAAGGAGATTGGATTTCATCTCACTATACACCCGGAAAGGCAATAGAGAAATGTGGCCTAAAGATTCGCAGGTTATTTGGCACGATATCGATATTTGTAACTTCATCAATTTACCTGAGGCGTAGTCCGCGGGATACTCTCTGGATAGCGGAATCGGCCCGCAACATAGAACCCAGCTTAGGTTACGGACTTACGCGGGCGACGGAACAGTCTGGAGGCTCTGTAGGTATAGAGTAACGTATATTCGAGAGGATGTTTTATAATATACCTTACTAGAAACTGGTTAGTCTCTAGAAAAGGAACTTGAGTAAGTGAGTAGTATGGGGGTTATGTGGGGATACGCACTTACGCAAATGGAACAGGGACTAATTCAAGTTTCGGCCTCCGCAGACACTCTTGTGTTGTAGTTCCCAGTCTCTGCGCGACAGAGGACGAGTAAGATAGATATGCCAGTCGAGGATATCAAATTGTGCACCTCTTTTGGCATTGCTCGCCGCAATAAAACGCCGCCCAGCAGCCTTTGCACACCCGACGACTGCTATGCCAGGGCGATTTCTGCCCATAGCATGGGCATTCTCTCATGTGACACCCCTTCAACCTGTCTTTCGGAGAGATATAGCTCGTCAAGTATGCCACTGAGTCATCCTCTGTCGATCTGCGGCTGAACCTGTATACAGTTCCCAGCTTCTCCCATTCCTTGATCATCTTCTGAATGTTGACAATGACCTCGGTATCGGGAGGTGTTTTCTTCTGCAGTTCGTGCATAGTGGTGCGTAAATTCTGTAGTTTAGGGAGCCAATGTGGCTGGAGGAGGCGGCGGAAGTGGGCGTGCTTTCGCCTAACGTCAGGCTTCGCAGAGGTCGGGGCGGACTTCCCCCATATTTCATAGGCTACGAGCAGTGTCTTAACGCCCTCTGCATAACGCAGTGAGTTATCTTGAGACACACCATATAAGATGATACGATGACTTACCTCTGCACAGCCAATCTTCATGGCAGACTGCTGCGTAAACGAGACATCGCGTCACAACGAGTACCAGATTTATGTTATTTTGCACGTTCAGAACGTCTGTTATGACTCCATTTCCGTCGAGCTCATATAATGTGCTGATAGGTGCATTAGAAGGTATATTCCGCGGCAGGTATATCATCACTCACAAGATAATGTGCATAGCGAGAATTGGAAGCCTTTTTGCATCAACACTTGTGCGAGGCATAATTCCATTACATTCATACCGCTGGATGACTGTCGACAGTGCAGAGAGAGCTTCCGAGCGTTCCTCTGCAGATATCTTTTGTATTCCGCTACCACGCAAGACGAAGAGCGATACGTTGAGAGTCCAAGCCAAATAAGACGGGTCTAGAAGTTCCTTATCCCTGGCTGACAAGGCATGGCAGAAAACAGCCACGGGGCTATCAGAGCCAATGATGAGGGGAACGACCTCCTCCACGAAGGGAGGGATCCGCGCGTGTTGCTCCACCATCATCGCGACTATCATAGCCGTTGAGTATNGAATGCGATATGAGCAGCGTATGAAGATAGTGGAGGTGTAGAGTGGCTAGTAACAGCATCCATGTTGCGTGAGTGAGTCATCTGAGCAATCCGATGGAAGCGAAACTTCCCCATGAACCGTCACTCACCACAGAGTCCGGTGGGCCATGTAGTAGACCTCCAGAAGGTACCTGAGGAGCGAGTAAATACCATCCTGTTCAGAGATGCATCGCTCGTTCAGGATAGTTTCTCTATTCTGCCAAAGGAGTCTGAACAGATCTGGAAACCGTTGCCGATAAGGTTCCCATGCTTCGAGCTCAGGAGGAGGGGTCATTCCCCTCATGATCACTATAAGCCTCCCTAGACACTGGAGAGCCAGGAACACTGGATACTAAATGAACGGTATCCGTAATGCGAAAATTAGTACTTAACATTGCGAATCAAGACGTAGCTTACCTTGTATAACGGTATAGCCTCAATATCTTCTTCTTGAAAGGCTAAATTGAGCTCCGTATACCAATAGTCGTCCAACGCAATATCGAGTAAGGCGAATGGGAAATTTGAAGAGTGTAACTGTTCCCCGATTTCTGGTGGCTCCATCCCCCACGGAAATGAGTATAAGAATGGGATGAGTTCTGCGTCTCTAGCGGCGAGAAGGTCTCTGGCGACCGTCGCAGCTTCGTCAGGTCGTTCCGCAAACATGTCGACGTATTTAGGCCATGGCTCGAACCAGCGTTCGCTCGAAGGGGACAGCCGATCCGAGGCAGAATCGTCGGAGATGGCTGCCGCTACGGGTGGGTCATCACTCAGAGCAGCCGTGGACGACATAGCCTATTGGACAAGATATAAGTGTTCTGGGAGTGGATAGAGGGCATCTTCAGCACGCAGGGCACCGCTCCATCAACAGGAGATAATGACATACTTTTTCGCTAGCTTTGAGAGGAACCGATAAATATAGGTACACTGCAAAGCCTACGAGTGCACTCGGCCAGTGATTTCCTGAATAAATATTTGAAAAGATTAAGTATTTGTCAGTCAACCAATATTATCGAGAGTTTTATTTTGACATACTGAGCAAGTGAAGACAGTCAGTGGTAGGCGTGGCAAGGCTGGTGCACGTAAATTTACTTACAGTAAATTTGTCACGCATACGCGAGTGTCACACAAGTAACAACGCGTTTTAATCACGGGTACACGCGCGGATGAGTAGCGATGAGTGACAATATTCTAGTCTCCCTAAGGCGGAGTGGACATGGTCAACCTTCGTGAGCTCAGCATCGTATGTCTGTCTTAACTGAGACTCGAACTGTGCCGAGAGAATCAGTAACAAGAAAATATATCTGCATTACGAACCCAGTGAAAGAAATTGCCGGTAATACACGTCGTCGTTACTGTCATCGTATTAGATACTTCGTTGCGCGCCGTCGTGAGGTGAGAGAGCATTAGTAGACCGTGAGGGGGAAGAACGATGATTAGGGGATAACTTAGAGTGCAAGAATGGGGAGCATTTCGAATGATCAGCAGCTTCCAGTGAGTTTGTGGATGACCACTCAAGCAACCGTCCTGACAACGTCATCCGCGCTCGCCTTTTCGTCCTTCTCCTCCTCCTCAATCACACTCGATGACTCGCTCTCCATACCCATCAACGACACATCATATCCGTTGTCTGCGAGGTACTGACGGAACTTGATGTCCTCGTCGACCATACCATCGTGGGACAACGGGCGCACCGTGAAGAGCACGATGAGCGCAGACAAGATAGCCAAGCCGGAGCCAATCCAGAACGGTCCGGTGTTTCCTCGCGTGCTGTCTTGGCCACCAAAGTCTTCGATGATGGGAGGGAACGCCCAAGTACCGACGAATGCACCGACTTTACCGAAGGCAGCCGCGAGGCCGTAGAACTGCCCGCGCACGGCGGTAGGGCCTGTCTTGGATGCAAGGAGACCGAGACAGTTGCCTGGTCCGAGTTCACCGAAAGAGAGGAAGATGCCGTAGACGACGGCGAAGGCGCCGACGTGGACGGTGAGCTGCTTGTAGAGACCGGACATGATGAATCCGATGACGGCTTGGGCGAGCAGGCCGGTAATCATGGTCCATTTGGGTCCGAGGTAGTCTACGACGAAGGCACCGATGATGGTGCCGGGCATGTAGAAGCAGTTGATGACGCAGGCCCAGCCGAGTACGACTGTGAGGGAGTCGCTTCCGCCTGTGATGTTGTTGACGATGGTGCTGGAGTAGATGCCGAAGGGGTACGTGATGAAGTCGTAGAGGAACCAGGCGAGGGAGATACCAGCCCATTGTAGCCAGTACCGCTTGAAGATGAGCCAGTAGGGGGTACGGCCGCGGGTGATTGAGTTCTTCTTGAAGTGGGCGGGCTCGTCCATGTTGAGTCGCCAGATGAAGACGAGCATGGCGGGGATGAAGCCCAGACCGAGCGACATGCGCCATACGGCGCGAAGATGGTGTTCGCCGAAGATCCAGAAGAGTACGAGAGGGACGAATGAGGAGACGACGAAACCGAAGTCGATCATGGAGTCTGAGTTGAGATAAGCATGAGATGTGATCGAAGACGTCAGATCGACGGATACTTACTTGTTGCGAGAGCGAACCATCTGTGTTGTGAGGTTTTGGCTACACCGGATTCTTCGGATTGCTCAGAGGCAGCGACTGAGCCGCAAGGATACTCAGCACCGACTCCGATACCAAGGAGGAAACTATACATAGACCATGTTCAAGAGATATTGCCAAAAATATTGCTTGACGCTACTCACCGGCAGGCGCTTAGCATAGCAAGCATACCACCCAAGCTGTGGTGTGCGCCAGATGAGGCGGCAGATAGCAGGGAGAAGAAGGCTACGATACCAGTTGCGGCCATCTGATGGAGAGGTGATTAATGTGTGGAGAAGGGGTAGATATCAAAATGTCACTCACCATACCAAACTTGCGCCCTAGCTTATCCGACAGGTATCCAAAGGTGAGCATGCCGACGATTGTGCCAGCGAACGCCACACTGGACAGGGTGGTGCTGTAGTTGTGGTGTGTGATTGCAGCCTTGCCATAGATACGGGTCAAGAGCGTGTTGACTGTGAGATGTATTTTTGAGCACGATCATATCGTGTGACTATATATATGTAGTAGGACATACCGGCACTGATAACACCATTAGCGTAACCTGAGGATGAGATGTATGATCAGTACTCTTGACTTTCCACAAGTGGCTCAACGAAATGTACCATCGGAGAACAGTGCGGTTCCACAGCTAAAGGCAAGCGTGAGCGATTATTGTCTGGTGGATACTAGACGACCATGAACGTACGCAAAGATGAGCGAGACCTGCTTGAGACTTTCTTTACGAGGCATGGCGGGGCGCCGTTCGTTTGTTCGTCGTTGTCGGTGGCGGGAGACGATGGTGGTGAGGGGATGAGAGGTCCTCTGGCGAAATTGGACTGGCCGGGCGAGTACTTATCTCCTCTGCACTCATGGCTGGTTGATGGAGGTGTGACATGGTAAAGTGATCCATTGATGTCTCCGCACGCCAAAAATCGAGCTTTATCGGGTCACAAACGTGCGTCACAGCTGCCTTGATGGCCAAAAGAGCGTCAGGAACTTCCATCCCCAGGCCCATTTCACATGGCTCAACTCACTTGACCTTCTCAGGATAAGAACGGTGGTGTTGGCCGACCGACTTTACAGCTTCTTCGACGTTCGCGACAACGAGCAGAGGGTTGGACAACGTTTGCCCAGGGGTCGATGCCGCCGCCCTCCGCATCGTTCTCGAGGAACCACATGGCCATGAGAGAGCACCTTCACGAACGTTCTAAGAGAAGTCCCCGACGTCTCAGACGCCCTGTGCCGATATGTGATCTGGATGTTCCTCCGCCTTCTCCGGAACCTTTCCTCGTCATCATCGATATCTTCTCCGTCGACGGATCATTGGATTCGATACGTATACTCTCCGTGGAATGCTCACTATACCAAGCAGATACAGGAAGTACTGAGACTCCTTGCGCAATCATGCATGGGCGCGCAGACAAGAAAATCCCTATGTGCATCGCTTTCAGGGACAAAGCACATCCCATCACGACCACGAGCTATTATCGGCATCACGAGCGTTGTGCCCATCAAGCAACCCCGCACCGTGTGCCTTGGACTTTTTTCTATTCTTTCATCCTCACCTTGCGGGCAATCAGCGGATCCCGCAACGGCAGAGTGAGTTTTTGTTCGTTGAGGAAGAGGAGACGTCATCAGCAATCCACTGCGCTTCAACATACACCACACTGACATCTACCTTCTAACCACCTACATACCCGGTACCCACGAAAAGTACGTTATCCATTTCCGATGGCCTCCCACACACGCTCTGTCTTACCAGACAAAATACCTCTTACGAACCCATCCTAAACACTGGATGAACATGGCCAACGCTAAAGATTATTTTTAGGTTTGGACACACCGGCCTCCCTGGCGGGTAGACCTGTCAGCTCGGCGAGTGGAAGCACATCGACATCAGCTTCTCCAGGTACACCCACAGCGCACGACGAACGTGCGCGAACGATTGAGTGTGAGCAGTCTTCCCCTACTGAGCCTCGTCTCCTTCCCTTCCTCTGGGCGCAAAACAATCACAACTTCGAGTCCGTGGTTCAGCGACATCTCTACAGCACTGAAGCTTAATGGAGCACGCCCATGGGAATGATCGTCCATACTGCATTTCGCGCGCGTTGGTCGTCTGACTCTGCGCAGATGTCATACCATGAGTCGGAAGGGTCTACCTCCGACTCCGAGGCAGTTGGCCACGGGATGCTCGCTAAGTATGGGCCTGTGCAGAATGAAGCCCGGTACGAGCAAACTCACGCTTGCGAGCCGGCCTGGCCAAGTGGCTGGCCCCGCTATCTACGGTGGACCAGCATAGAGTCCGGTCAATTGTAGGTACTGTATCTAACTGATGAATCCGTGCTAGATGAACCTTGCAATTCCCTACCGACGTGCGGAAGCTGAAGAGATTGTATCGAAGAAGACAGATGACGTAGGTAAAGTTATGAAGCTGCCAGAGCAGATATATATGGGCCCTCCTTCTACCCGACACCGGACGTGGCTTGCGAACCCTCAGAGCTACGTATGTTCTTCAACAGTTGTAGTGTGTATACAGGTATTTTGGGGACTTTGCTCTTCCTCTGGTCCGTCTTGTTGTCTATTCTAACGTTATCTCGAACAGATCAGGCTTGATGAATCACTCTTGTCCCTCTTTCTCTCTTGTGGCTGGCCGCCAGTCATTACCCGCCCCTCTCTCTTGTATGCTCACTGGTATGCGGCTAACGAGCCACCGCCCCAAACGTCCGAGTTCTCTGGCCCAACGGCATGGTTCCCACGTACCTAGGCTCCCGCATCAGATACCCTGCCTGTATCCACATCATACACGAGCGATGTACGTTTAGAGTCTGTCGCGATCGGACCCATTCAGCGCATAGCAGCGAGACTTGTTCATCAGACCTCTAGGATCCATCCCTTCGACTTGGTCTGATCCTTCCGGATACCCTGTGTGGGGAAACCCGTGTTCCTTGCATGATAGAAATGCCGAGTGCACTGAACCGTTATCTCATGTTGACAAGTCTCAATCAAATCACACAACCAAGCTTGTGCTGCCTCCACAATCCTTAGCTCATAAGTAGATGTATCCCTCTCGGTCTGCGAGATTATTATCCTTCAGCACAGAAGGAGAAGGAGTCGCCAGTTTCATTGCCAAGTTAATGATCTAATGTATTATTGCGATATTAGTTAAGTAGAATCTCATGATGTCACTCAGGATGTGTTAACTACTTGTGACAGACACGGTATCAGAAAAGATGACGTCTGTAGCGTTGAGTCTGCTCGACTGCCTTTTCAGGAATAGACGCTGGTGACGGTTCCCACGTTTCGTGCACCGTTGACTGCCGGTCACGGTGACACTGTAAACCAAAGCACTTCTGCACCTCGCCGCCATGGTTTCCAAGATCCCTGCCGAGATACTGTACGAGATAATCGTGCAGGTTTTCGTCGACTACGTGGACGAATATATCATGGAAAGAGAGCAGCCAGCATCTCCCGATGAACAGAACACGTTGGTTTGTCTGCTTCAAACAAGCACACAGCTCAGAGCCATCACACAGGAAGTGGTGCGTAAAGGAATGGGAATTGCTGTGGACTCAGGAGGACGGTACAATCAGTCTCAAGGCGCTATAGCTTGGGAACTTGGGACTGATCATCACGTCACTGTACATCTAGATTCGAAAAGCCTCCACAGGCAGAGTTGGAGGACCTCCGAAAGCACCATCAAGAGATACTGGAAGTGACCACTTCGGACCATCGCCATTTAATACAACCGTCGTCTGGCTTCCGTAATCGACATAGTGCTCCTTTATTGAAAGCATATGCCATACTCATAATTACTGAGCACGACCTTGTAGAACATCAGGCGTTAATTCATAGATGCCGGAAGCAAGAGCACGCTCGAGCTCGCGGCTACGTATATCAACTTGAAGACAAAAAGCTCCAGTTACTCAGGCGGATTTCCGCTATGACATCGACAATTTTGATCCAGGACATCCAGGAGTGGCCGCCGCAAATATCGACTAATTATACCACCAAAATCGTCCTACGAGCCCAAAGATTCAAGGATAGTAATGACGATTGTGAGTTAAATGAGCATCTTCGGAATTACACTTGGGAAATGATTAAACGATTAAATTTCAACTTAGTTAGTCGTGTCTCCGGCTATTGGCTACGCTGCAAGGAGTATGTCTTGGCACTGAGCCAATACAACAACTTACAAGACAACCCCGAGTACCAAGTAGGTATATTTTCTGACACGGGTTTACCATGTTTGCTGTGACCGTTGACAGAAGTTATGAATACAGAACATGTTCAAGGACGTTCTTGGGATGGCGGAGTCCCTAGCCACGCTTACATGCCCCGACCCTGATGAACCTCTTATGATCAGACTCCAGTTGTCTCTTGTGAGTACTCATCTCTTTAACCACAATAATCTGCACTTGGTTCAATGTACGCCCCAGATTGAGATCACCTTGTCGGCCATGCGGCAAATGATAGAGCTCAAGAAAGAGGATGAGCCTACCTTTGATCTGTACGAACAGCTCAAGGATGCTGAATACCGCGCCCGAAAGATTTGGGAGCCTACATTCCTCCCGCAAAAGTTTGATTAGGAAGCTTAGCACATCATGGTCTTCACGCTACCATACGCACGCATTAAATACATCATCCTCCTACTGGATTGCGCCGACCAGTGACGTTCACCTACAGCGACGCTCCGAATGCGTAAGCGTAACTATAGCTAGTGACTTGCGCCATGAGAATCTTTCTACCTTAGCTTCCACTGGCACTAATCCCTGTTGCAGCATACCAATGGGGGCGATACGGCCCGTGTTGACGAATCTGCTGAACTCCGATGTGCAATATTATGGCAGACCGGCTCTGACTAGGACAAAATTGTACGTCAGGTGTTGCTAACATTGCTGCTGGCACTGGACTGACGACCCGACTGTATTCCTCATATTAATGCCTTCGTGCAAGTGGTCAAGTCCTCGTAGTATGTTATCATGTGCGAAGAACACGCTCCAGTACTCACGTTTACACCCTTTGATATGTGTGTACTTATATAAGGCTATAGATGGTATTTGGCACACCAGGGCCACACTTACTGTCGCTGTACCCGATTCCGAGTCGTCATCTCTAGGAAGGACGAGGTAGCGTGGTGTGGCAGATCATTAGTAGCGGCTTGCCGGAGATGCCGGTCATACTCTTGCTGATGGACGCCCTTGATTTCCTGGTCATAGACCTGGTCTAAGAATCTGGTGGGACTCAAGGCTAACTAGCACTGAACAACGATGCGACATGCAAGGCTAATTAGCCTGACATTTGGTGTACCCAGGAACTCGCGTTGCGCCGCCGTGAGTGCTGTTCTACCGTATACAACGAGCTCATGGTGGTCGTCGAGCTCACTGGCAAGCATCCTTTTCAGCTCGGCCTTCACCTACAATATCGTCAATCCGTACTATGGACAAGGAAATCCCTCCAGAAATATCGTACGAAATCATTGCACATGTATTCGCGGACTATCTGGACGATTACATCTCAAAACACTACGTGGTCGTACTCTTTCCGGGGTCACCCAAGAAGTCAAACGATTATGACCAAGTTCAAGCTATTATGTTCCTCTTCTGGACCGGTGGACAAGTTCGTGCAGTCATTCGAAAGCTGATCAGCGACACGCTCGGTATCCATGTAGACGTCATGACGGGGTGGGTCTCTAAGTTCTTCTTAATGTAATCTGACTTGCTAAATCATAACGATTATGTCTCAGTCTACGCCATCCACTACACGAACAAATGGAAAAGCTCCGCGCCTGCTACCAATTCATCCTCAGTGATGCAACTGTAGAAGGTCCCTATCGCGAGACCAAGGATTTATTTGACCCTCCGTCGCTCAAGTTTGAATGCCAAGAAACGCCATTTTCTCAGGCCTACAAGAAGTTCTTCGAAACTGTACACATGTTCAATGAATTACAGGCATTGATCTACAATATCAATGAATACCGCCCTGATATGTCGGACAACTGGTTGAGAAACTTCCTCATGCTTATTTTGCGGGCTCGCTCTTATCTCAACGACGACATCACGGAAGTGGCAGACTCACTCTCAGAAATTGTATCCTGCCTCTCCAGCAGTGCGTTGAAGATGAGGCTGGAAGTCAAGATCAGAGAGACAAGGGCGGCGATCGAAGGCGGTCAGCGTGTTGTTGTTCACTCTGCTGTGAATCTTCTGACGTGGACATGATGCGGCAGCCAGGAAACTTTTCGCAGGATGGAATGAGTGCAACGAACTTTTCACACAGATCTGTGTCGAGGATCCAGATCCAGACTTTGAGGTATATGCCGTCGACTGATCGTCTTCCTGTCATGTTTCCTGATCCCTTGTTTCTCTCAGGAAATTCTAACAGCTTTCGACCAAGTTGCAACCACTCTCATCGAAATCGAAAAACCGCGGACTACACCAGCTCTCATGGTGCATCTCCGTCTGGTACGTATGCCCCATCTCACTCGACGCAGCTAGCACCTCGGCTGATTTACTCTCACAGATTGACGTGATCATGCACAGTATGTGGGATTTATTTAGAGGACCATTTACACCCAAGCCGCCTCTCACAGACCAGGCTCTTGAGGTGAGGGATAAGCTTGTAGAAGCAGAGATAATTTGGTCGACTTTACTTGAAATGATGGGAGTCAAGGATGGACCCGCAAATTTCAGGCTGCGACTTGTCGGTGAAGGTTCCAGCGAGGGTGAGGACGAGGATGAGGATGAAAGTGTGGGCGATGAGGAGAGTGGTGAAGATGAGCTTGAGGGGGGAGGAGATGATACGATCGAGTAGAGAATCCCTAGGTCATCGATATGTTGCATTTACTGAGCATGCACTGGTGTCGCCTGTACACGCCCAGCATCCTTATTAGAGTCAGCTTGTGAGATGATCATACGCTGACTCGGAGGACTAGGACACGCCAGTGGCACGGAATAAAACAAATATCAACAAGCAATTGATGATTGCCTGAGTAATGGACACAGAGGTTGAACGGTAAATGAATGTCGCAGCTCGTGAAGGTCTTCTATCTTCGTCACTGACTGCACGGGCTTTGACAGGCCTGAGGAGCCTGGGCAAATCAAGCCACAGGGGAGAAGCGATACAACGAATGCAAGATGGCGAAGGCAAACAACATAACTATGGGACAATGAGGACAAAAACGATGGGGATCGTCCTAGGCAAAAAGAATGCAACATCGCTGTGCAGGTAAGGATAGGTGGAGAGATGAACATGGAAAATAGCATGATGACTCGTTGAGAGTTCGTCTCAATGCTACGTAAGTGCTGCTCGTGTAGCAGACAGGAACAGATGTGGTAAAGGACCTATACTAAACCTTCGCGATGTCCCGCAAACCCAGGTCCACTAGACGAGTGAGACAACACTGCATAAGAACATGTTATAGAGAACGGTGATGGCAATAAAGACTCACAACGGGACTAAGGAAGCAATATTCTGGCCGACTATCGGCGCTCCGGCTCCCGACGAAGCCATGTCAGGGAAAAGTTCACTGAAAGGTCAAGATGTTAGTAGTGAGAGACGTTAAAACAGGTTATAGTTCCACACAATTGTGGTAGTGCTGATTCAATGGCTCCAAGGACCCCTGCAACGTCAACGGCGCCTGGGGCGCGTCTGACTGGCACCGCCAGGGCACAAGCCGCGACGCAGAAAAAGAACATGTAGCGGATGGCAAGCATCGTGAAACGGCTTAGCAGAGAGAACAGGAATGCTAGAGGAGCTGGATGAGTTGGGCGGTAGAATACTAGTAAACACGACGTGACACGTACTGTGCTGGAGGGGAAGAGTCCGGCTCTAGGGTTCAAGCTCCCTGAGACGGTCCATTGATAGTCAGTATACGGGCTTTCATCATCATCAAGAGCGTAGTACGGTAGCCGTAAGTATCATAACATCTTGTTAGTTGACTGCAACCTAACTATGATATCTGTTCCCGGTGTGAAGAAAGTTTTTGCCAGAGGGAGGGTACTCAGCTGAGGCGAGCCGTGAGTGCGATCGCCTTGTCTTTATACAACTTTATACAACTGTGGATATGAAGTCAGTGGTGGTATCAAGGTTCCAATAATAGTGTTAGATGGTCGGGCTTACATGGTATCTCCGGATAATAGGTTCGTACGAACTGCGTTGACGAAGGCTTACGGTCGAAGTGTTCTTGGAGCAAACTTCGTCAGTCTTACACATAACGATGATAGAATGGTGACGTTTGATGTGTCGGGTCGGAGAAAGTTGAGCGATGAAGGACGCACACAAGCCAGGAGAGTCAAGTCTCTTCGCGAGGAAGATCAAGAATATCTATTCTGCCTCTGATCTACAGGGCAAAGACATACGGGTCCTGAACTTCCGCGGGACGCTGTTGACTGGCTGAACTACTTTCACAAGCACCGCTATGTGGGCCGTCACACTAAGTATTGTCCTTGATACTCAGCTATTCCTGAATGAATCCCCCTATGAACGCGTTAATCAGCAACGTCGTCAAACAGATAAACTGATCGCACTATGTGCCCGTACAAAATGTGGCCTGTGGAAGTTGCTGTCGTCAAATGCTCCTCCACCAAACTCCGCATGAGGTACCCTTTGAGAAGGCGCAGTCAAAATGGAGAAGACGGCAATTGTAATAAATAGTCCACATACGTCCCAGCTCCAATGTTTCCGAAGGGGAGGGTGTAGGCCCAGGCAGTGATACAGAGTATGACGAGACAGCAGCGACGGAGCATGATGTGCCTGTTGTGAAGAATACGAGTTGACCTACATAGTGACATGATTCAGTAAAGAAGACATGCCCATCCATGAGTGAGCCACGTACTAGAAACTGGGAGGTATGTCGAGACCGGCTCTGAGTCTACTCTCATACATTATCGAGGGCCTTTATAGCATATGTTTAGTAGGGCATGTTTCTGAGTGCATAGCCATCGAACATACATATATTGCAACAGATGGATCGCACCATCGGGGCCAAGAGAAATCAGGAGCATTGATACAGATGTGATATGCACTTATCTTTCGTCCTTGTACATAGTCGTGTGGGCACATACAATGTTGATTAAATAGGAGTGTTTGTTGATCGGATGATGATTTGTATCTTGTTCGCTCTTGTTCGTCGATATCGTGAAGCATGCACGTACACTACAATGTTGATAAAATGTGACTGTTTGCTGATTGAATGATGTTTTGTATCTTGTTCGCTCTTGCTCGCCGATATCGTGAGGCACAATGCTCCGGTATATTGACGGCGACCAGGGATAGGAGGATGCGAGGTTAATTCCCAGATCGCACGTATCAAAGCTGACAGCGGGTGGGTATCATCTCATCACGAGGACTACAGAAAGACGAGGAATCAGTCCTAGTACACACGGAAATACGATCGCTGAAGCTTACGCTCGCAACCGAATCACCATTATGATTCTATGTTCAACGTTCAACACTCAACTGATCTCTTGGCATACGTATGCGACTTGTTGACACAACGGCTGAAGGACATTTACAGCTCGCGATGAGAATCAAGAGTCTAGGATGATACAGTAACATTGCAAGGAGAGAAAAATGATACAAATACAGTACAATAGAATCCAAAATATAGTAATCAAACCTCCTGCGACTCCTTCTTGCCCTTCTGCGTCTTGCTGGGTAGGAGCTATTCAAGTACGAATGTCAGATACAACACAAAGTTGAAAGTGAACGGGTACGTACTGCAGCGTCAATGTGTGGTACGACACCACCCTGTGAGATGACAACATCACCGAGGAGCTTGTTCAACCTTGGATAGTCATGTTAGCTGGCGATCAGGTAGATAAATTTGGATACTACTCACTCTTCATCGTTTCGGATGGCGAGTTGCAAGTGACGAGGAACAATACGTTGCTTCTTGTTATCACGAGCTGCGTTGCCAGCAAGCTCAAGAATCTCAGCAGCCAGGTACTCGAGAACAGCTGCGAGGTAAACTGAAAGAGACGGGGCATAAGAATTTAATGTACAAGTCTCGCAATCATTCCAAACATACCAGGTGCACCAGCACCGACGCGCTGAGCGTAGTTGCCCCTCTTCAAGAGACGGTGGACACGACCGACAGGGAATTGAAGGCCGGCCTTTGCAGATCGGGATTGGGACTTGCCAGCGGCGTCACCAGAGGTAGCCTTGCCGGACTTGGACTTGCCGCTGCTCTTGCCAGACATTGTTAA
>JAXQIY010000067.1:0-13206 GCA_037041695.1 Irpex sp. PG99-01B2
GGTCTCCTGGGCCTGCTTTTCCTGCTTTTCGGACATGGTGGTCGTCGGGGGCAAGACGAAGGGCGGCGAACAGAGCTGGGGATATTATATACACGCGGGACGAGATAACAGATCGTGGGTGACGACGATTGATGCCGACTTCTGCAACGAGTTCAGTTGAATATTCGAATGTTCGAATGAAAAAATGGGTCGTGTGCCATGTGTGAAAGTAAAATTGTCAGCGGTCTTAGATCAGGCACCTAACAGCATACCAAATATTTCTTCCGCGCAAAGAGAGTTCTAATGTATTCTGATTAATCTGCGAATTGCTTAGCTTTGATACAGCTAAGTGTAAGCTATCGAATGCAGGTTTTTAGTTAACCAAAATACTCGTATAGAGCATTGTGTAGACGTACTGCTGATCAGTGCTTTCAATCAAAACATTCCGACCACAATTTCAAGCCGCGGCATCCAAAGGACGCCGACGCACGTTCGTCAACTTGTGACACAATAGTCACACAGTCACACCTATCACGTACACACACTAGGCTATAATTGGCATCTGAAGACATCGTGGCGTCAACCGTCGCAGTCACCGGTCATGTTGCCTTTGAGGCTTTGAGAGTCGGACACAGTGTCACGCATAGGCGACGTACTTACTCAACGTACTCAAGATACTCAACAATTACTCGCGATCGTGCGACGAACAACGCCCTACAACGACATTACAATATGGCAAGTCACGTAGGAAATTACTAGGAATACATGAGGTGATAGCAATGTGAACTGATGAAAAGTAAGATATGGTACCTCTATACCGTGCCCATTTCTCTCCTTGACCCAGCCTGGCAGTTTGTGTGCTTCATAGTATCTCGCCCATATGTACTAGGGGAAGTCATTCCTTGCCGCGATCGCTGCAACGATCTTGGCCCCTTCCTCGACACCCTGCGATCCGTCAAAGTCCCGCATGTTATAAAGCTGATCGTCTACGGAGGATAGACTGCTATAGATGATTCGTTTAGTCTGGCCCCTCCCCAAGTCGTGTGCGAGGATGATGAACTTGGTGCCGGCGGCAAGAATGCCATAAACGATTTGACCTGAACAGCCAGCGTAAATTACGTGTCCAACATTGTAAGTGTGGGGCCGGGCCGCATACCTCGTTTACCAGTCATCGACTCGAGATATTTCTTGACTTGATCAAGGTTCGCAATAGTCCCTGCCCTCATAGCGCCAGCGTTGAATTGACTGACTGGGTTCGCACCCGCTTTCTTTCCTTCGTATACGAGCACCACTTGGCCGTTGGATCGCTTGATGACGACAAGGTCGGGTCGACTACCGCCTGCGCCTCGCTGAGTCCAGTATTCAGGGCAGATGATGTATTCGGGAAAGGGGAAGGATTGGGTCAGGATCTGATTCCAGTACCCATTGACGATGGCTTCGACGTTATAGGCATCGTCGGGGAGGTGGCGGCCCACTGTAACCACGGGGAGTTCGACGTCCATGACGGATGATATCTAGTTGTTGTGGACGTAAGATGTAGAGGAAGTCCGGACTCGAAAAGAAGAGAGGTGGCGTGAAGGATTGGTGGGAGTGGTAGGGAAGAGCGACAAATAGTCGATGAGGGACAAAATAAACAGTCTTGAGTCTGGCTTTATACTTTCGACGACAAGGATAGTAGAAGGTCTAGCAGGCTCCCAATGCCTACGAGAGAGCTACAAGCATTCGTGCCTCAGGATTGCTGTACGCCGAGACTCTAGTAGACCAGGGAGATAGAAACATTCGTGCCTCAAATTGCGTGCGGACAAGACACCTACAAGCATTCGTGCCTTAAGGGTGCTCAGGCCCCAATAGGACAGTTGTGACAGCGACAAACATTTGTGCCTCGAGCTCGCTGTTGGATCGACTCATCGGCCGTTCATGTATTGCAGAATTGGACGACTGGGCAGATGGAAACCCAAGGGACAAGGGCAACTTGGGCCTGGATTACTGTGCGCATGTGTGTCAGCGATCCTGATTAGCTAGGCCAGACAACAAGCAAGCGAGAGATTACTTACCGTGGCTCCATAGGGTATGCAGTGCTCCACTGCGATCACGCTTCAACGGCGGGCACCCTTCGCTGTCAAAGTAATGAATCCGATGGTGATACATAAATATTGTACATGTGCAAGAACTTGTAGCGAAACAAAAGTAAAACACAACAACAATCCAGTACAGATTACGTAGTAGTACATGAAATGGGAGCAACATAAGATGGCAAGATACAAGAAATGAGTGGTAAAACAATCCAGAATGTAGATAAAACAACACAGCGAAGATGAGCGCAAACTAGAAGGGAAAATGCGAGAAATGTGAATGGCGAGCCGTAGAGATTGCTCCAGATGACCTATTAAGGTCGGCAGTGGTGAGAGGCGAAGCAACCTTCAAAATCCCTAGACTCTTGGTAGATTTAGACATCGTCACCGTCGCCCTTCGCCCTCGGCGGCGCCGGGCTCCTGCTCCTACTCCGGAGCCCTTTGCCTCCTCTTCCCCCCTTGCCGGACGAATACGCCAAGGTTGGAACAGCAAGCGTGTTGCCCTTGAAGTCCACGGGAGAGTCTATAGAGACCGCAATTCCAACACACACGTACACAAGGTCAGTACTTCAGGCAGTCAACAATGGAAACACTGATAATACAAACACTCACCAAGAGCAGCCTTAATATCCCTCGGACCATCGTCATCCTCCATCCTTGCATACGGCGACGCAGCAAACTTGACATCTCCAAACTCGCTGTCGCTCCGTGGTGAACGAGGAGATAGCTCCGTGATGTACACCGCACTGGTCGGGCGTGTCGGGTCAAACGCGTGTCGACCTATCGTCAGAGAAGCATATCACATGAAGTTGCATGTTAGATTAGCAGTCAGATTTTCAATATCTGTGGGAAGAAGAAACGCGACATACCGCGGCGGAATGGCCCTATTTGCTTCTTCTTGGCGAACAAGAGAGCAGCGAAAACGAAAGCGATGAAGACGATGACGCCTATGACTACGCCCGCAATGGCACCCTTTTGGGTTGCCGATGAGCCGGATGAGATGGGGGCGGGAACAGAAGAAGCAGTGCTGGGCTGGTAATACCTGTTAATACGTAATCAGCTATAAAGTAACACACGACAAAAGCATGCCCTGCCCAGCAATTGCATCTGGGGATGCTGCGATATCAAATAGTCCACGTACAAGATCTCCGTCAAGTGGAACACAGGACTCTGCGACGCGTGCCCCTCTGTCCCAGTGTAGTTAGAGTTGTCCGTGCCGGCTAGCGTAAGCGTAAGGTTGTGTGTGCCATCTGAGAGGTAATCGTCCACAAAGAGCTCGCACTGGACAACGTCCGAGCGCAGATTGTACGTGTGCAGTTCTTGCCCGTCGACCTGCAGTGTGAACCTGCCCGAGGCGTTGTTACGCATCCCATAGATCTGCACCCGGTTGCCTGTGGATAGTAACGAACATGAGTGATGGTGGAACTTTACTTCACCACTGCGAGAGACATACCAGTGAAGGTGAGCGATGCAGTCGCGTTGATCGTAGTGGTGTAGATGTCGCTTGAGAGACAGACATCGTTATACTGTTGACGCCATGCGCCAGCCGGTTCCAAACGGACGTCCGAGTCGAAGGTGGCGACCACAGCTTCAGTGGAGTCGGTCTGCGCCCGCACGACGGCCCTCCCCAACAACGATAGCAGAGCCACGGCAGTCTTCCATACGCTCAGCATCGTTGTCGTCGTCGTTGTGGGGGATGGTGGTGCGGGAAAGAGTCCACGGGCGGTGGGAACGGCGCACACTCACCGCGAGATATCAGTCCCACATCAATTGAGTTGAAATGCTAATTATCTGCATTCATAACGTCACTAGGTACCTTCTTGGCCTTCTCGATCAATCTAGGCCAGTGATAAGGCTCGTTAGGGACTGTCTTGAAATCTGCTTTGATGCTTTATAGTCGGATAAGCACTCACTAAGTCAAGTTTATCCCACGGTCAAAAACCGACATAGCCCACTTTAAACCACACTGAATTCCACTATAATCGGAGTTTATTGAACAACCTAGGTTTGAGCCTCTGCTCGCCGCTTTAGATCCTCCCCCATAGCCTTGAACGCTATTCTCAAGTACGGTGCAACAAAGAACTTGACGATGTACGCTGCTGGACCGTTGAACACCTCAATCGACTCGTACTTTGTCTTTGTGCTTCCGTCTTCTTCCTCTACCACCGTGAGCCACTGCCAGCGCTCCGTTCGTAACAGCCACGGAGGCATTCTGTTCGTCCATGCGACCCTGTAGTTCGTCTCATCAAGCACAGATACAGTAAGCTGGGTGGTCGAGGGACTGAGAAGGGAGAAGCGGGATGGAGGTGACATGGAGGGCGGTAGATGGACTGTGAGGTGTAGGAAGGAGCCTTCATGTGCTACTTGGTCGGGTGTGGGGTTGTTGGACTTGTCTACCACTTTTTGAGATCGTCTAGAGGAGATAGTAAGTAAGGAATATGTGTCGCGTTATACCGCTAACGTGTAAGTAATAGCTGAACAGTACGCACACGAATGAGTTCCTGTATGCGGTACAAAACGCGTAGTGCACAAGGTAATTCTGATCAGTATGCGTCGTTCACTTACAGGAGGCCCCAGCTCTGTAGAACGCACCATTCAGAATATGCAGGAAAGTCCATGAGGACGCGCCAGACCGTGTCGATGGGCGCGTCAATGACGCTCGAGCCTGTGACAGCGAGTACACTGTCTGTTGCAGGTGGTATAGACATAGCCTTTCGTTGATCAACGATGACAAGAATATATGCGCAGTTTATATGTAGTGGTTACGAAGGAAGAGAGGATGAGAACCTGAGAAGTTACCGGAGATGGAAAGAAAGTAATGCTTAGTCATCATCCAAACAAGGACATTGACTCGGATCAAGTTCGGTTGTTCTCCTGCTCGGAGGCCTTCATGCATTCAACATGGCTTACCATGGAACTACCAGTAAGTGCTATAGTACCTACCCTTTTATTCCGTCAAAATTAACTATAACGATTCTAGATCACATGGATATCTTAACATGGGATCACAGATCAAGCTTTTAGGGCTCGGAAAGCAGAACGCCGCACACCATACATACTAGTACCGGTGAGTACTTGAGGCTTTTGTCCATACGTATTCCACGTATATTGCATTGACTGATTATCGTACGCAACGGTATTTTAGATAGAATGCTGATAGTTCATTTATGCCAAGCGACATCCATGGTCCATTTTGTTACGCGTTGAGTACTTTGCTCATTTCAAGAATAATGGTCAAGCTTCAAACCTTTCACGGCAAATCGCTTCCTTCGTTTGATAACCAGCTCATGATCATTGTACTATTGCATATATATTGCCAGGCTTCGAAACATACCACTGCTCGAGGACTCAAGAATGGCGGCCCGGGGTTATACGAAACTGACGAGCAGATGACTTGATTGGAGTATTTTTGGTCGCATCGGTGAGTGCACGAGGATCATGTATTCACATGTATCATCAATTGGAGAAGCTGTCGACTGTACGCCGATGATGGCTCATTAGAAGAATGGATGAAGTATGGCAGTTTCACCGACGAAGGAAGGACGCCATGCTCTCATGTACACCTCCAAGAAAATCCAGAGTAAAGCAGTGATAGCACGACACACCGGACAATACTAGTACTCTAAAGGCCACGTACGCGACACAGGGAAGAAAAAACATGGAATCTAGAGACATAATATTAATACGCCACCTGACACAACGCGTCGCGGGCGTCTAGGACTCCGCGAGGGTTATCAGAACAGTGGTTGAATGATGCCGAAGAACTCTTCACCGTGGACCGCGACGAGCGGACAGGACATCTAGAACAGATGTATTCCCTGCACTCTTCGAATGACGACTATCGGCCATGCAAGGATGGGAAACATATAAAGCGGTCACGCAGCTTCCGAGACTTGGACGAGACTCGCACCAGCATTCCCCAGCGAGATCCGTCATGGTGACACACAAATATCACAACTGGGCTCTATCTGCTCTGGTGTCATTGGCCTTGGTATTGGCGACTTGGCCTTCGACGCTTGGAACCAAAGCGACTAGTTTGGAGAAGGGCGATGCTCCCAATCTGGCGGTCAGTACTGCGCCAACGGAACCACCGAGGCAGTCAACGAACCTCTCGACGGCCGTCCAGTGGGACAACTACTCGCTGTTTCTGAATGATCGGCGCATCTTCCTTCAGTAAGTAGTCAGTTTGATTCGTTATCGATGCATAGCCTATACCTATAATGACGCATCGTTAGTTCTGGCGAGTTCCACACTTTCCGCCTCCCAGTGCCGGATTTGTGGCTCGATATTTTCCAAAAGATGGCCGCTGCTGGTCTCAACGGTGCTAGGTGCGTCTATCTTGTCACTACTTACTAGATTTGAGCTTTAATACTTCGCTAGCATCTATATACATTGGGGGTTGACCAATCCAGCTCCTGGGGTACTTGACTTCAACGACTGGCGAGCTCTCCAACCCATGTTCGACGCCGCAAAGCAAGCTGGTATATGGATTGTTCTTCGTCCAGGTCCTTATGTATGTCCACGTGTTTTATTGCGAGGCCGTGGGGCTGCTCAGAAACGTATATCCTTGTTCAGATCAACGCCGAAACGACGGCTGGTGGCCTTGCACTGTGGTCTACCAGTCTCACGCACTCAGAGCTCCGAACAAATGCGACAGACATAGAAGCATCTTGGCAGCAATATATCGACGCTATCATCGACATGACTGTTGAGAACCAGATCACGAACGGTGGCCCCGTTATTGCAGTTCAGATAGGTGAGCGCGGCCGAGATGCCTCTGAAGTCGTCACTGACTTTAGCAAGATAATGAATATACACAATCCCCTATCCAGCATGCGGAGTACTTTGTTCAGCTAGAACAAAAGTACCGTGCCAATGGCATCGTCGTCCCTCTGTGAGTGGTTGTGTCTTTTAACACCTTCAAGACAAAAGCTTAATATACATATCAGTACGTACAACGATCCGGGCGAAGCTGTCAACTTCATCAATGGCACGGGTGCTGTGGATATTTACGGCGTGGTAAGTCTTCTAGTATGAAATGCCGACTATTCACTGAGCTATTTCCAGGACTCATATCCACAACGCTATGACTGCGCTCACCCCACAATATGGCACCCGGTTACCGATAACTATCATGACTACCACGAAACAGTTAATCCGAGTCAACCTTTTTATATGCCAGAATTCCAGGGTGGATCGTTCGATTCATGGGGAGGAGCAGGCTATGACGGGTGCGAGGTACTGACAGGCCCGGATTTCCAGGACGTGTTCTACAAGTGGAATTGGGCGTCGAATGTCAAGCTTGTTTCGTACTACATGCTCTACGGGTATGTCCTCTCATACGGGTTGGCAGCGTTAGTGACGCTAAACAATCCTTATAGTGGTACGAACTGGGGAGGTCTAGCAGAACCCACTGTATACACCAGGTATAGCCTGAGTAGATTGTATCCCTTTGATAGGCTGACTTCCTGTGGGATAGCTACGATTACGGTGCTTCTATTCGTGAGAATCGCGCACTGAGTGCGAAGTTCGATGAGCTCAAGCGACAAGGCCTCTTCCTCCGCAGCTCTCCCGAATTCAGAAAAACAGACTTCATTGGTAACTC
The DNA here is from genome assembly GCA_037041695.1 of Irpex sp. PG99-01B2. NCBI lineage: Eukaryota > Fungi > Basidiomycota > Agaricomycetes > Polyporales > Irpicaceae > Irpex > Irpex sp. PG99-01B2. Next base: position 7,657 of record JAXQIY010000067.1, read on the forward strand.
GACAATAGGCATCCCAGGCGTGAATGTCAGCAACCCTGCTGCATTGGTCACACTGCTGAGAAACCCCGATTCTGGTACTGGGTTCTATATCGTTAGGCAGGCGAACTCAACTTCAACGTGAGTGTAACGTTGAGGAAAACATAGAGATCGTTTTGACATTTTCCTTACACAGAGACACCATCTCGTATAGTCTGACTGTACCAACGAGCAATGGCACACTTCGCATCCCCCAGCAGCTCTCTGGCAACACAATATCTCTGTTTGGTCGCCAGAGTAGAGTGATTGTCACTGACTACACCTTCGGCAAGTCTAGTAAGCTACTCTATTCGACCGCACGCATTCTATTCGCCGGCACTATCGGCACGCGCGACGTCATCTTGCTCTACGGAGACCCGAACGAAGGCGCCGAGTTCGCAACAGACGACAACGTCTTCTCATTCCCTCCTGGTAGCTTTAAGGCTAACTCGATCCAACCGGTCGTCAAACCCAAGTCGAACCATGCTCCATTGCTCATCTATGCAAATGCGTCCATCGCGTCGGCCTTCTTCGCCCCAGTCCTTCCTGGCACGGGAAACTTCAGTGCGTTTTGGCAGTTTGGAAGTAACAACACTATACTCGTAGGCGGTCCGAACCTTGTTCGTAACGCCTCTTTATCCAATGACGGTACTCGCCTGGCACTGCGAGGTGACTTGAACGTCAGTACCGACCTGACTCTGCTCGTCCCGCCTACAGTCAAATCTGTCACATGGAACGGGCAGAACGTCCACGTCACCGAAATGGATCAAATTCCAGGCCTGGGCTTCTTGCATGGTCAATTGAAGTTCACACTGAACAAGGAGAGGGACATTAGGGTGCCTAGTTTGACGGGGTGGAAGTTCCAGGACAGTTTGCCGGAGGTGAAGGACGGGTTCGACGACTCGAAGTGGGTGACGGCGGACCACACGACTACAAATATTACCCAGAAGCCCCTTTTTGGGGATGGCAGGGTACTATATGGTACGTCGTGATCTGTCATCTGCGTTGTTTGTGCTGACGTTTGCGTGGCAATATCTGTCAGGCTGTGATTATGGCTTGTGAGTGATCCGACGCTGCATGATGCGAGACAGTTAATCTGACTCTAGAGACTAGCTGCGAGAATATCATACTCTGGCGCGGGCACTTCAATGGGACGTCTTCTACCACGGCCGTGAACCTTACTATCAACGGCGGGACTGGTATGTTTCTTGCTTCTGTCCTCTTACGCTCATAAACTGACTCGCATTGGTATAGGTTTTGCTGCTTCAGTGTTCATTAACTCTCACTTCATCAACACGACATCTAGCCTGTCTTCCCAGCAGACTAATGGAATATTTACATTCCCTTCGGACAGTGTTAAAGTTGGACAAGACAATATCGTTACGGTGGTCCAGGTATGAGCTCTTGAACATCTCTTTTCTGTTGCTCACATGCTAATCAGGATCACATGGGTAACGACGAAAGTCCGACTGGTGAGCTAGACAATACAAAGTCGCTAAAGGCGCTATATTGATATGAGGTCTGGTGTAGAGCGATCTCCTCGTGGAATTCCTGGATTCGCTCTCACCGGTGGCAACGTTACCACTTGGAAGGTTCAAGGAAAGCTGGGAGGGTACACGAAGTAAGTGAAGTATCCACATTGCATCGCTGCGGGCCCTCAACCTTCCGGTTTGCAATAGCTTCCCAGATAGACTCCGCGGTGTCCTGAATGAAGGAGGTCTATTCGGTGAACGCTCGGGTTGGCATCTTCCGGGATTCTCCACCGCAAAGTGGTCGACTAGGTCACCATCCCAAGGGTTGCCGAATGGACCTGGGGTGGGATTCTTTGTTACTACGTTTGAGCTGGACGTCCCCAAAGATGTCGACGCTTTCTTCAGCTTCGAATTCACGGAACCCGCAGGTCAGGCTTACCGTGCGCTACTGTTTGTCAATGGATGGCAATATGGAAAGGTAAGATTATGATACTCCAGTAGATTCACTATGATATTCACCAATTGGTATGCTGGTTGTAGCGCGTTGCGAACTTCGGCCCACAGTCCAAGTTCCCGGTCCCGACAGGCATCCTCAACCATAATGGGAAGAACACCGTGGCTCTTGCGCTATGGCAGCTCACAACGGTGTCCGTCTCCCCTCGGTTGAAGCTTGTGTTGGATGATGCTCTGCAAGGAGGTGTCGGGCCTATTGCTGTGAATAACCCTGGCTGGTCACCAAGAGAGGTCGAGTAATCCAGAAGCGTCGCCATGATATCTAGCTTGTCAGTGGGAACTTGGTCGAGAACCAGCTTTTATTCTTTCCGGGAATGTACTACAGTCGAGTCTCTCGTAGCTCATACCCCCTGGAGTTACGCATTGCGATTATGACTGTCCTTTTCGCCACTGAATCGTACTATACTGATACACACGTCCCGGGGGCACAATTGTTGCATTTGCTCAATGTAAGTAAGTGATTGAGTAAAAATGTGGGTCCCATCGCATGACCATCGTATCAGAAACGTGCCTCACGTTTAAAGTGGATAATAGATAGTACACACAATCTCGGAGTGCTGCATGTGACGCACGGCGTATGATGTGCACTAGTAAGTACCCTAGAGAGCTGGTCAGTAAATATCCTTCGATCACAGAGGACTTTAAAGTTTATCGCCGTCGTGTGCTCCATTTAGAATGCACAGGAAAGTTCGTGAAACGCGCCAGACCGTGCTATGTATCACTGCCAACCTTGGTCCTCAGTGGGCTCACGCCGCATCGTGATCAGTGACCCTGAACTTGTGACGGCGAGCGCTGCCGCTGCGGATGGTATAGACATAGCCTTTTCTATTTGACAACAAGAATATCCGAGATTCTCATGCGCAGTTGATAGTAGTTACGAAGGTTCCAGGAAAAGGAGAACGTACGGGAAATGGAATGTGCGGGGAAAAGTGTGCGGCCGAATGTGCGGCCGAGTGTGCGGCGGTAAATGCCGGTGTGGTACCATATCGGGAATGCGTCCCAAATCGAGACGAGTCGGGCACTTTGTGGCGTATAGGCGCCTCGTAGCTCGCAACGTCCGCCTCACCTTTATTTAATTATATACCTCTTGTAATCGTTTAGTCTCTTTTAGCCATGCACATGCGTCAGCTCGCACAACGCCTGGCTGTACACAATGACCTCGACCTCAGAGTATCCGTTGAAAACATAGGATCATTCATATGTTTCACCCGCCGACTATGGCGGGATATCACCCTCATGCAAGATATTCATTCATCGTTCACAACCGACGCACCTCCAGACACACTGCCTCCTTCTGTACTACTGTTTCTCTCTGACAGTCTTGGCCAAGCCGTTGAAGACTTGAAGCTACTATGGGATATACTGAAGCACGACATTTGGAAGGAGAAAGGGTTAGACAGTAGCAATCGAGACGATGAGCTCTACAAAGTTTATGGTATACGCTACGGTATTGGTACGTGGCACACCATTCTCAGTAGACTGCAGGCTCATTGCATACATTAGCGAAGTATACCTTCTTTCCACCACATGATATATGCACAAATTCTCTGTGTACGAGTAGACGGCCAATGAAGAAGCTCGATGTGCGGCAGGTTGTAGCATACACAAAGGCGACCGGACCACAGCCTGCTTGGGCAATTCACCTCTATTGTCATGGTATTTATACATTCTGTTTCACTCTATAGTTGTGTATATACTGAGTCAAATGAAAGAGTGTAATACGAGCTATCGCTGCAACTACACTGTGCAGAAGGGTGTTCGGTACTATTACCGCGAGCGGCCGTTATTCATACAGGTATCGGACCACCATTATGTGGAGACGAGCGTCGTAGAGGATTGGCGGAATTTGATGGTTATGGCGTGGTGAGTATAATATGTAATGGTTGCTATGTACAATACTTGATATGATTATAACAGGGTCTCCGCCACGAACTGCGCTAACACCTATATGGCGTCGTCATCCTTTGTGCAGCTCCAAAGGGACGACTGGCAGTTCGGCTCAGTCATCCGTACAGAGCACGTATGGGACGCATTCCGAATCCTGTCACTTCTGGAGCATAGTTTGCGTCAAGGCGAGGTGCTTGTTGTGCCTCATACTGGCGAGCAGAAGGAGAGGTTTGACGTGGCAATGCAGCAACGTAACGATCATATCATCCGATTTGGTCAACCGGAACTGCGTCACTACTGCGATAAGTGTATACGTATATACGAAAGGGGGCAAACGTTCGGTGAGTTCTCATTACATTAACAATGATACTGCTAGCTAATATCTTTTGATTAGATGTTGTGGAAGCAGTCGTTGTCGATGGTTTGACTATGGGGCATGCGTGCTGTGGTGTCTTCCGCTGCACCAAGCCCTTGTCCAACATGCGCAACCGATACTGTGAATCCCATGAGCATTTGCTTGCAATCTGCTCAATTATTGGATGTACATCACCGGTCGTAGAGGGTCGCAAGTCCTGCGTGGACCCTTCGCATCAGACTATGGAGGACCTATACGCAGAGCGCTCATCTGCTATGTTCCAACTCAAGTCCAAACTGCGCCGTGCGCAGAACCCTGAGGAAGAACACGTCGATCTCGGTAGTACTGATGTAGGCGAGACTACTCGTGCATTCACGTTTGAATAGCGGGCATGAAACTCTGGACCGAGCGCAAGCTCAATACCTACAGCCATCTCCTTCACTGAGCGATCTCCTGGCCATTTCACCCGAGCACCAGGCCTCTCGGGTTCAAGAATGCTTGCAGTGGGCATGGGCGACATGCGGAACGTGACGTCGACAGCTGACGCACTATCATCGTCAACAATAATGGGAGAGCTGCGAGCACCCTGTACGTCAAGGACGCTGGGCGAAGGCAACAAGTTGTTCTCTGGGATACTATTGAGTCGGAGTCGCTTTGCCGGGGGTGGTGAGGTACAATCACTGGCAACCGAAGTTGACCGTGAGCCCATAACGGAGGATGACCTTGATACCGGGAGCTGAGTTTCAGCCTCGTCGTCAAGAGTGATGCAAGGCCGCGGCCGCTTATTACTGGCCCCTCGGGTAGCACGACGCTCGGCAGTAACACCGAAGCGTAGATGAGGGCCACTAGCTGGCGAAGTGTGCGCTCCTTTGGCAAGTTCCTCGTCAAGATCTTGGCAGACTGTTCCACGGGCACGCAAGAGGAACCGAGCATAGGTTGAGAGCGACAGAATATAGTCAGGGCAGGTTGAAACCCAAGTACGGGAGCGCCAGTCATAGACATCGATGGCAGAGAGATCTTGTAGTCCATACGTCGCAAACAAGTCTTGTGCGTCCTTGAACAGCAAAGACGGCCACGTGCTCCAGCCCTGACGGTGATGAGTCGCAGGAGGCTTATTGCTCTGTAAGTGAGAGTAAGTATGGCTTGGTTTTCGGCAGTGACAGTGATTAGCCAACGTACCTCTGTCCAAACGACAAAGTATACGCTTTGCCGCATGCGTAATTCGAGGTCTTTCGCCTTCTGCTGCTGTACACGATCATCCTGCGCCGCCTGTCGCTGTTCTTGATACTGACGAGCCCAGGCGGGACT
>JAXQIY010000068.1:0-17524 GCA_037041695.1 Irpex sp. PG99-01B2
GGGCCAGCACAATCTCGTCTGTCCGACCCTATTGCTGCTAGACAGTTCTTCAAGACTGCAGCTTTCGATTTCGAAGTCAGCACCAAGGATGGTGAGGCTAAGCCAGGCCAGGTAGTCATTCCCAGCAACCAAAGCCCCATTCCCGCTCCGTCCACGTCAGAGTCTGGCCTAATTGTCAAGAGCAGCGATGATTTATCATGTATGGTCTATCAGACTGTCATCGACGACAAATGCATCAATATGGAGACGTTGACCTTTGGGGAGGGTGCCGAATGCAGTCCAGGTTGTGTTGTTGAGCTGAAGTATATAGCCATTAATAACGCTACAGGGGATTATCTGCTAACAAACGCAGCGGGAGAGCCGGTGACTCACAGGCTTGTCTTCACTGTTGGAGACGAAAGCACCCCAGAAGGTGTGTAGTACAACTCGTCTCAACCCTTTGAGTCTAATGGCATTGTGAGCAGTGATTCAATACGCTGCGTGTGGGGCTTCTGTAAACACCGAAAGATCGCTTGTAATACCCCCCGGAATGTTGGAGGGGAAATCGCATTTTCCCTTCCCAACAGATATCGAATTACGCCTCTGTGGGTTGTAGTAGAATCAACTGCTACATACTGGGCTAAAATCACGTCCACAGACCTCCGGGTTACAAGTATAACATTCCCTCAGGATGGAGACTGAGATGCAAACTCAAACCTTGCCTTCTATCTCTGAACTAGCAGGACTCAAAGCGGTTGTTCTTTGCGTTGACTCCAATGCTTCCTGTAGCTCCAGGCAAGTTTAGCTGTATGGACATTGCTCCCGTTGCGCTGACTGATACAATACGTAACGTTGAACGATACACGCCTGAACTATAGAGTGCACCCGTGTGCCCCCAGCACATCTTCGCGATGAATGATTCGGTCTCCAAGCGCCCCTAATGTGTTCATTGAAGGCACTGTGAGAGCACGGGCAATAGCTCCAGAGCATTGAATTGCGATGTCTTTTGAATGTATTCTATGTCTCTGAAATCGAGCTATGTGCAGACGCCGCTTCCGAGCGTTGGAGGTCTGAGGCCTGAAGCTTACTAGTAAAGGGTGTAGTTGGGTAAGAAACCGAAGACGAGTGCGACGTAAGTGAGCAAGTAATTGGCCGTGATAAATGCTGTTCGACTTGGATAGCCTATGGCTATCTATGATGCGCTATCATAGCCAGCCACAGCCGCGACTATCGCAAATCCTCGGCCCCCACGGGTCAATGCCTCGTGCTCAATTTAGAATTTGCGAATCTGAAATTGAGAATACTACCTGCGTACAGAGAGATACGTGTGAATTGAACTACGATAAGTATATTGCTATGGTACTCGATAGGCCTCCAACGGGGAGCTGTCGATGGGACGCGTTAGCGAGAATGAGATAATGTAAGTCGGCATGCTTACCTACCGGCGACGACCTGGCGGCATTCTGGTGAGCATGAAAATCTGATGATAAGTAGATGAGTATCAGCTTGGTATTGGTAAGTAGTATGTTTTGAGAAAAGGTTAGTTGTTCACCAGTAATGATATGGTACAGCGGGACTACCCGCGTTAACTCATCGGTGTCCAACTCCGTCTCGCAGCCTGAGAGGCAAGTCCGCTGTCATCAACATCAATATTAGCTACAGCCCGCGGATGACCTACTAGAACAGAACTTACATGCGGACTTCTTGAAATTTATGAGGGCAGCCGTCTCCAGATCATGCCGCTGATGAGAGTCGTACTATTAGAGGGGATCAAGGTGGCATTGCGGATGAGAATGATCATTGTAAATGTTGGTAACGATGACAAAAACGGGAGGGAGGTCTCTTGGACGAGTGGAGCGTGGAAGGGGGCACTAGCGAGTGGGCTTGATCATGGCATAACCGCTAGCATCCAGGCAAGGCCGAATACTTTCGTCTATAACGTGTCTATATCGCTTCAGTGAGGAAAGAAGCCATTTGAAGCAGATTGTCACTTACTTGGATTCGCAGACATACACTACACTGTCTTAATCGTCGATCCCTGGTATTATCTACCCAGCCAGCTTATAACTCTATCTTACTGATGAGCATGGTCAAGGCACCTTCTCCCCCAGTCAGGTGACTCACGCCATTTCCGGGAGGCGACATCGTCCTAGTACACCTCTCCTAGTGAGCTTGTGCAAATGTGCACCTTCTCTAATCTGCCGCAGCATCGCCCGATGCCGAACCAGCACCATGTAGGAATATTGCATCTGGTTGTGGTTTGCGAGGTGAGCTTAAGGTCGTAAGTAAAATGACCATAGTGAAAAGGTGTTACATATATTGATGGATACGACAGACCTCTTGCTAATACTTCCTCAGTGACAAAGCGTACAAAAGTTTCACCTTGCGAGTGTGAAGAAATTCAGCTGAACGGACGTTGATCACCGTCTTTGAGGGCTTGTTTGATTTTTGCTTCTCCGTCAAGTCTCGTCTTACCCAGAGAGAGCGCCTTCGACAGAGCTATCAAGGGGACAAATCAGTCTTGAACTTTGTGTATGAACCGGAGAATTCGATCCTTATCATTGTTGTCCCTCTCGAAGAAGAAAAGGTCCTCTTCCTATAGAACGGGCTTCTCCAGACCATACAGAAACAGGCATGGATCTTCGAGCATGATGAGTCCTCGTGGCATACTGTCATCGACGTTGCTACTCGATTTGAGCTCGCTGAAGCGGCTGGACGGCCTGTCGAATCTGCAGATGGGCACTCGGGATAAGATATCGAGCGATAATCACCATACTGACCTCGATGCCAACCAAGGTGAGGCCGTAGAGTGGAGTCATAACGAGTCGGAGAGTCCACCACGGTCGGCCTGGTTCTATTTCCTATCAAAATCGCCGGGGGTTTATGGCAGGGCGAATGTTGCTTCCTCTGCGCCTAAGTCTCACGATATTGTACTAACAATGATAAAGATTCGTCAACTAGTTCGGATGAACGCGAGGGCGTACAGTAAACGGCGTGCAGATCGAAAACAACAACTCACCATTCGAGTCGGAAGACGACGTCTTGTCCTCAATAGCTTTGGTCTCGTCACGACCTTGGTGTCTCTCGGGAGTGGCACGCAAGGAGCTGCGATTAGGACTGCAGTTCGCGCCTTATAATCGCAGACGTGAGTTGGCTCAGCACGTAGTTGCTCGGGATTTTTCGGCGGGTATTGACGTGGAGCGAGCGAACATGCACGATGGTCATTTCAAGGCCTTCTAATCGCAATAGCTGCACCCTGGCAGACGCGCTTCCAGAGCAGCTCGGAATGCTGATGCTTCGCTTTGAACGCAGCTTGGTATCAGCGAAGACCGTAGAGTTAGATGAGACGGACAACGTATCCTGTCATCCCGTAGTTCATCCTGATATCCTCCTTCCACTTCTTTGCTATCCTATTCCTCCTACATCTGTTGCCAATCTGCTACACCTATCCTCATGAATACTCGCGAACCTGTCCACTACCACCCTCGAAACCACATAGTGTCACCCCCGCATCGCATCGTCTGCACAGGAACCACTATTTATATCTCTTATTATTCTTATCAGGCATACTATCTGATAACAAGACTTACCAGGACTCCTCTAGCCTTGCATCCTTCGACTCTATCACCTTCACGCGCTGTTACGTCTTCGGGTGGTCCAGCGCCTATCTGTGTCCAGGCCAAAACAAATGCTTGAAGTCATCAGTGCACGTTCGAAAGTGCTAGTTGATGCGGAGGGGAGGCGACGTTGACGTTGAACTTTGAAATTTGAGGCCTCGAGTTGAGGCCTCGTTGAGGCACGATGCAGCAGTGAAGCTCAGCACGGTTCAGCTTTGATGAACGCCGAGCCGCCAAGGGCTCGGTTCAAACGGCTACGGCTCAGCCGGTTACAGCGGGCGCTTCTTGTTTCGTAAGCGCAAGCCTTTACTTGCCTATCGTGCTAAAACCAACACCGTAGAGCTATCTGTGAGTATCCCTGACTCGCTGAAATTGCGTTTTGACGGATTCTATTGAAGGAGTCAAAAATCTGTATCTCCATCCATTGCCGCGATACTAACCGGAGCCGTGTTTGGTAAATCCGCAGGTTCTGAGCTCGCACGGTAGATAGGAATGTATATAATGCGATAATAATTGCCTACGACGAGTACATGTATAATACTATTTTCTGAGGAAATATTACATGGTCACGATCAGCTAATAACCCCGTGCTTTATGATCGAGAGATAAAATAGAAATAAGAAAGAATCAGACAGAGTGTGCGAGCGCACTAGCTAATAAGGAAATTGAAAGTCAACTACGCTCGTGTCCCTGTAGCGCGAGGACGGCGGGACGGAGCTTCTTCTTGTGATCTTGGCGTCGGTGTTGGTCGTCCGAGGTGACCGAAGCGTTGGCGCGTGGAATCACAACACCGTGTGCCACGGCAAGCTGAGCCGGCAAGAGCCGGCGGCTTGCTTAGCTACAAAGCGATTTAGTAGTACACGGCTCGTGGCTAAGGAGAGGCCCAGATTCTGAGCGCTGAGCCTCGAAGGTTGAACTTGTGCCTCCCCCATGCAACCGCCGCCGCCAGCCATATTCCATTCTACTCCGAGGTACAAGGTATATAGTAGAGGTTCGTCATCCTATACCCCTTGATCGTTACCAGTCTTCCATGCGATTGCTGCAGCCTGGCTATCTCACAAACTTGCCGGCGCAAATCGCGTATGTAACGCTAACGCGCGCGGCAGCTCCAGCCAATCATGACGTTCCCTTTCGAGCTCTTCCCGTACGTTGCTCATTTTCATGCTGTACGCGGCTCTACCTCTTTTGGGTCCATTTTCTAATCTCTTCGATACCGTTCTATCCTGTCTCTCTCTACTATTCCAGATTAGAAAGTGTTGATTCGAGGCTTCTAGTATCTACCTTAGCGTTAGAAACCATATGTGTAAAAGCCTCAGGCTTTCTCGAGAAGCAGCAATTACAGTCCTTATCTCTGCGTCTTGCTTGGGTTTTCGCTCTTCCTCTTTCCGCGCTACCGCTTTGGATGCTTGTATTTGGATGCTACCGACAACAGTTTGTGTGGCACAAAGCTACATGAAGTCGCAGCAGAGGTGGATGATCGTCATATGTTAGGCCTCCCGCGTTCAATGGAGTATGAATGCTATGCCAACAACTTGACCTGTATATTTTGTACATAGTACAGAGGAGGCTCATGATTTGTGTTGCGTGATTTGGAGATGCATGCCTTCAGCCCAACAGACAGAGATTGGATTAGGTCCCTCTTGTACCCTGCTCGCAAAATACACGGATAGCCTGGACTTCCCGTCTTTTTCTTGAAGCAAACACTACAGTTTTTCCTTAGCTCGTAGCCCACCAGCTCTAAAATGAATGAATGCATATGAAACTCACACACACAGCGCCAATGGGGCTCTCCTCATCTAGATCTTCCGCTGAAAGTGTGGAATCTAGAAGGAAGACAACCTTTTTAGGATCCGAAGATTGAGAATTCAAATAACACCCCACCTCGATGCGGACACTTCATAAAGTAGTTAAACCTAGGGGGCATGCCTGCATCCAACCTGTCGATTGCCCACATACGAACGGTACCCTTCGAAGTCCCAGCACAGAGCACAGCGTCGTCGAAGGAGAATAACACGGGAACAAACTCCGTACACCTCTCGACGTATTCCAGTTCGCAGACAGACAACGCCGTTCTGCAATTATATACAGTAATCGGCTTTCCCAGGATGCAAACTGCCAACCAGTTGTTATCGTCGGAGATGTCAAATGGACCACTAGTAGTATATTGCTATATGCTTAGATTCATCATGGCCCACGGATTGAGATAGAGAAACTTACCATGAATTTATGGAAATCCTCTGTGTGTAATTCTGGGTTTTGAGATCATATACGCTTGAATACAATAAGTAAGTGGCCCATCGAGCACGGTAAGGGAAAATTTTCCATACAATATCCCCTCCTCTTTGTAAGCAATGGCGAGATGAGCACTATCCGGTTGGTGGAACCAGTTTAAGCATGTAAGAGTCAGAGAGGCACCTCCGTTGTGTGCATTCAAATGTGGGTATATTTTTATCTCCGTAGCCCACTTCCCTATGTGAAGCTTCAGTAATAAGATGAGAAAGTAAGCATCGAACTTCCTACTCACCGCTCTCTGTAACCTTCCAGATCTTCACCTCACTGGCATCGCCTAGTGCAAGTCGTTTCTCGTAGAGAGATCTGCTAGCTGCTAGGGCGATCAAACTCTGAAGAACGCCTTCATAGCCGGATATTAGCACACTATTGGCAGTCTGCCCCGGCGGCCATCTCTCAATGTGAACAATCTATAGCGGTTGGTAGCCAAACGGATACTCACCTCAGCGACTGATGCCTCCAATAGTGTACCACTTTGCAAGCCACAAAAGAGCTTGGTATTGTCTCCAGATAATTCCATCCATGTCATGCAAAGTATAGGAGAGTTGGCATCAATACGGTGAAGCGGCTCTCCTGAGGAGGCGTCCCAAATAATCAACCTCCCATCTGCACCGCCACTGGCTAGATATTTCCCATCGGGGCATATGCACATTGAGAGGATAGCGCCATCATGAACCGCGTCCCAAGACGTGCTGTTTTCAAAATCCAGGCGAGGTTCGGTTGACATGGTGCTGAGCTGGAACAAAGAAGACCTTGCCGACTTCGAGCGATGTTATATATCACAGGCAGGTCTACGGCACGACGACCTACTTTCCGCCTCGTGTGGATTCCTACCATACGTCACGGTTGCAAAAGGATTAAGTCGCGATTTACTTTGAAATACCAAAAGTAGTATGGACTTACCGGTGGGTAGAACTTTTGAGATCCTATTTGGCCAGCAAGCCTGATGCCATACGTCTTGAAGCCGATCGGATTTGGTTTAGGTCAGAAGTCAACGATACTTATCGGTTGGACAAATCCAACTCTCCTCGGAATATGTGCGGCCCTGCGATCTTGATACTAATTAGTACGGGCGGCACTCATCGGTATATACCCTCAATATGATATCGTTATCGACTTCAACGTCAAATACTTACTCGAGGATGCAGCGGAAATCTTCACTAAACAGAAGTTGGGATTAAGCTGACGAAACATTGACGGCCAACAATCGTAACGCGAAACGAGCGGCCAGTCTGTAAGATCCGGGTGAGCTCAAAGTGTAAGGTCGGTTTGTACCTCACGCGCACACCTCACTCTCGGGGCTTGAAGCTTGAAGCTTGACGATGTGAATCTGGCCATCATGGGCTCTAGGATTCGCACGCGTACGTATGCATCAATGGCAAGCGCTCATAGACCGGAGTGGCAAGCTGAAGCGCAATCACTACACGTTTGTCAGATCTTATTCTCTCTTATCATCCATCGCAGAAATACTACACAACAAGCGCTCAAGGACGCCGAGGTCAGAACAGTGTGCTAGTCCGACCACAGCCAGTCCTCAAGCTTCAATGAGCTTCAATCAATGCCTCGTGGGGCGTCTGATGCCAGTCAACACCAGTGCCACTCGTTGTGCCACTGGGATGAGACGTAGATATATAACCCGTACAGTGGTCACATATTTCTCCACAGGAACCATTCCCTCCCAACAATAAGCCGTATAACAAGACAGAAGTAAGCGAAAAGCCTCCTGACCGAATTGTGGTCCACGCGCTCACGCGTCCAACTACTCATCTTCCTGTAGGTCGAATAAATGAACATCGGTCGGGACCCAGTGAGTAGTTACCTACATGTGATGCAGTAACAACAATAACCACGACTCTAGTCTATATTCGTCGCCCGTTCCCAGGCAGACTTGAACGAATTTGTGCTCCAGACAACTCAGGCTCCTGCTCGGGCTGACTCGCTTAGCCTTCTTGAAGTCTGTTTCCGCGACAACCATGAATTTGTGCCTCTCACTCTCGGCATAGTTCTACGATCACTACCCCACCTCACCGTCCTGGTCCTTGAGTTCTCCCACCCAGTCCCCCCTCATATATTCGCAGACATCAGCCTCCCTATGCTGGAGATTTTCAAGTCCAATCTCCCTCACTCCAGTCTAGTGCACTTGCTCGGGTGCGATGGTGACACCAGACGCGCCTGGTCGAGTGTCCAATCCTTGTGCCTCAGCTCATCGACATGTGATGGGTCCGAGACCTGTCCCTTGGGTGCTTGCTGCTTGGATCAAACATCAGAGCTTGTTTGCCCTATGGAGTGCGCATCTTCTTTGTCAAGCAGGAAGCTCATGCGTTTGACGGTTTGGCAAGGGAGACAGACTCTGAGCACCCCAGAGGTCATGCGTGCCTGGAGGCAATTGCCGCTCTTATCGGTTTTATCGGTCACCGTGCCTTCTGGAGACTCATCCGTCCTCGCATACATCCCCACTGTTGGTCCCAACATTCGTACTCTCAAAGTCATAGAGGTAGAGGGTGCAAATGTAAGCTATTATCTTGTCACATGAACTTCTGCATTACGGTGATTGAAGACTCCCCTTACATTCCAGACTACCATTACCCAAGCCTACAAAATTTGGGCACGCTTGATAGGAAGCCTAAAGAAACTTGATAGCCTCCTCGTGCGTACACCTCATGGATTTATCCGCGACCAGGGAAATTTGAAGCAAGAAAGGATGATGCTATTGAGTTGGCTTACCGGAAAACGCAATCAGAAAACGCACAAATCAAGGCATCCAAGCCGCATTGGGATTCAATATGGGAAGGAGTCCGGTGGAACCATGAGCTACTGGGAGACGAGCAAGATGTTGAAAAGAGTTTCTCATGTTTCGCCCACGGCCTATGATAATTACTTGCTCTAGATTACTGTATTATGTCGAGCTCGAGGGCTGCTTGACACACTTTGAGTCCGCTTCATCTGCATCCTCTTCTTCGGCGATGAACAGCCAATGATGATCGATGATCCCTTGTGTGATCAGGGCTGTGGAACCGGCGAGATACGATTTCTGAATATAATCGACTGTGATCCTCTGCAGTAACGTATTCAGCATTGCTGTAACTTCTCCGCAAGTGACTGAAAACATGCCGAAGGTCGCTATCAAATTAGAAAATGGGGACAAGCGACAGTTGAACGTTGAACCTGCGGTGTCGTGAATGACAGCCACTGGCACGTTATTGCCTTCTAAGTTTCAAACCTCCATTCCGTGTATACTACTGGCAAAGGCCAGTGAGACTATAATGTCGGTGAGGTGCCTAGATCTAGAGGAAACGGTTCATCATATTCGAGTCTGCCAAATTCGGCCAAGTGTGCTACTGGGTGGCCCTAGTACTATGTTCAATAACCGTAGCTAAGCTATTCCGTGGAGACTGTTGGAGGGATAAATGGGATGCTCAGCAGTGTACTTATGCATCTCGCCAGCGACGCTAACGCTCTTGAAGCGTGTCGGGGGAGAAGATGATCGGGCGAATATCGCGATGCGGCTTCCTGAGATAGAGGGCCCATAGTTAGATATAAAGCACATAATAATACGAACGATAGATGTATACGGTGTTCAGCTCCCACGACTTTCCAGGGCCGCGTTCAAGTCTCCGAGACATGCTGAAGGCGTTAATATCTGCCCGCAATACCTGATCTGGCCCCATTGACACGGTTCCCCGCGTGGCGCGACTTCAAGTCATCATGGTAGCGCTAGTTTAGTCCGTTCTGCCATTTTCCTCTTATACCCTCGTCCCTAGCTTAGCTGGCGACATTTCATTGATTTAAAGATTGTTCCGGCAAGCAACGTGATTGAGTCAGACGGTCCTTTTCGACTAGGCGTGCTGTAGCATCCAAAAACTCCACAGCTTCATGTCATCGAGAGTGTCTGACCACGGGTATTTGGTAAGTCACCATGGCCGAACAAACCCTTCTGACGCACCTGGTAAACCTAATCTCACCATGGTCATGCACCTTTTAACATCATCCTCTAACACTGCCTTTCATTCTCTAGTATCCTTGTGAGTGCCCGTTCTGGGTCAGGTCGTCACGCTGTAAGCCAGAGGCTCGTATAGTTGTCGGAATCGCATGAGTAGATCCAATGTGGGCCTCCCGAAGAGCAGATTGGAAGGGCCGAAGGGCCGTCGTCACCACGCAGCCTTCTGCTGACGTCTAACGAGATGCTACTGGCTTTGGGTGGGGTTTCGAAGCAGGGGGGTTCGCTTGGCAAATAACTGAGAAAGACTCCGTTAGTGCGTCTACCAGTGTCGATTTCGGCAGCAGCACTTACATGCCTAGGATTATCGAAGCGCCGCTCCCACGCATCTTTTAAGATCCTAAGATTGTAACGTAGAGGAGAGTCAGTTGGTGATATCCAACATGATGAGCTGGAGAGACGAACCTCAAGCGATCACAAGTGCGTAGATACTAACTTATACACACTTTGTAAGGTGGTTAGGGCGGCTTTCGACGTTGCGAATTAATGGGTGAGAAGGTTGGCGCTCGAGGGGATTGTAGCGGTAGTAGTGTGGTTTCCCGCTACTACGTAGCGGGTCGGTCTCTGTCGCGAACTGTCAACCAGTACGTGTTAACGTGACACTTACAAAAGCCATGTGGCATGCAAGTCGGGCTTGCTTGAGTTTGCATTCAAAAGTTACACGTATATAAGTAAACATTCGTACTATGTTGTGAATGATCCAGGATGATGCAGTTCTGCAGCTGTTGCATCAGACACCGTATATGCAGTCACAGTATAACTGCTTACTCATCTGTTCGGCCTTGCCGGAGCGCCTGCGAATCGCCCTGAGGACGCGTCAGGGCGCTTAGGGCCGATTTGGTCAGCTACTCAGAGATTCGCCTCAGCCTGAGGGTATGGGGAGCGTCAGGATGTCAGGGCCTTCAGTAGTCTTCAGTCTCTTTCATGTATAGTAAGTATCAATAGTGATTATACTGCAGTACTCACAAAACAATACGTAATCCTACGCTACAGCTGCGATACAGAGAAGCTATACTCATCAACCCTCAACCCAAACAAGTGCGCTTCACGGCAGCTTCGCACCTGAGTTCCACCACCTCGCAGCCTCGCGAGCTTCTTTTCCGTACAGGGAGTAGCGCATTCAATCTTATGCCAAGGCTAGCTTGGAGTTACTAGTCAAAGACTCAGTCCGTGACTCTGAGTGATAATCACCAGCAATGAACGGGGTGCAGCCCCTCATGGGCCCAAAGTCGAGAGAGATAATGGCAGCATTGGCTCCGTCTCGCTTGAACCTCCTCGTTGATGGTGTGAGGCCCCGCGACGCGTGCGTGGTGCGCTAGCCAACGGCAGGTCCTGGCGTAGTTGCCGAGGTCACCGTCCGGGCTGATGGTAATGCCCACTTTAAGACAGATAGCTGTATACTCACCTTGCTTCCCGATCACTACTCCTAATGTCATGTGGAAGCACGGCGTTCGCGCCACCTTCAGCCTAACGATTGGTGACGACCGCTGCGTGCTCGTGCAGGACCGTCGGCGGATGAGTTCATCCGGCGAGGCAGTACTGCAGAGGATATCATCAGGGGAGTAAAGCCTAATCAGAAGTATAAGCACACTCACCGGAACAAGCTGCAACGATGGTACAATCCAACTTACGGGAGTTCTAGGTGTGCGGTGCTCCACGGTGGGTGTACCGTACAGCGATTAGCTAGGCGTGATGCATTGATGTCTGACATGCATCTTCAGAGCACGTGTTGCTGCAACGATGACAAGCAGGGAGACACACCCCACGTGGTTGGTCTTGTTGTCCTCCTTGGTCTTTAGTGTACGCGAGTGGCCTTGCACGAGTTTCGGCGCGACGTCATACATGTTGTCGAACAAAAGTGTGCACAGAAAGTGGAATCGCTGATCTTGCGCGGGAGCCTAGCGCTGACGTTGATGGCGTGGTCTTGCGCAAGTGGATGTCCGGACAGGCGGGTCACTTGATATAGGACGTTTTGTTGGTGTTCAAAATCTTGAGACAAGAGGAGCGACTTGTTGTCTAGATACAGCACTTTCTGTGCTCAATGACATCCTGCGAAAGTATACATGAGCGGTGCACATTCAGGTAATGTCAGAACTCACATTGTGGCCATCTCACAGGCTTTAAGTTGCCTTCGTGACTGTTAGTAGTGAAGCAGCGACCGGAGGTGTGAGGCCCAAGCGGGGAGGATAACATTTATGGGAATGGAGGATAGAATTCGAGCGAGCATACTGAGAACGGTAAGGCAGCAATGGCGAGTAGTTGTTGAGAAGGTTGAGGTTGAACGTCGAACGTTGAAGACGAGGAGAGCATCGTCAGCACTCAGTGAGGAAAACTCAATATTTGTTGCTATTTGCTCCCAGCGCCTTCTAACTGGATGTTTTCTGACTTCGTCGACCACAACTGCAGCATGTGTTAACTCCTTCCTTTTGTCCAACATGCCCTTTCGACACCAGCTTACACCACTCTGCAACATCGTTTCAGTGAGACTGTGTCTCACGCGCTCCCGCCTCCTCAGCCCCTTCACTCTCGATCCTAATCGCCGTGTTCTTCAGCACCCTGCACAGCCGTCGACCACCGTCAATCCACCTTCGTCAACTTGGCTATCGGCTATGCCGCCAAGTTATTACTACTGAACCACTGGTTCTAATCGCTTCTAAACTACCGTACGTGCTATATATGGCTCACTTTCCACCGTCTTCCAACTTCTCTCTTCTCTACAGATGCCACCGTCGTTTCACTCAATATTTTCCTGCTCATACACTCGGTAAGTCTCGCTTTTCAGCCACATCTACTTAATATCCCCAGTTCTCAGCAGCGGAGGTTTTCAGCCCTCTGTATTTATCTCTTCCTCCAGATCTGCTCGGGGTGCTCCCATCGGCGGGCCATCGCTGGGAGAATACATGAATTCCCAGTCAGACGCCGCCTGCATCCTTGCCAACTCCGCCACTGGCCCCACGAAACGCGTGAAGGCTAAGACCTACTGTCGTGCAATACACCGCATCGTTGAAGGAGCTCAAACTGGATGTTGAAGGGCCACCTCCCGATGAGTATAATCAATCTTCAGCCGAGCTAATTTAGCCTTCCGACATGTATGCAGTCTGACGGCCACGGACTGTCTTCTTTCCCCTACTCGGTGCACTCTATGCAATCGAACACGTATGGGTCTGACGTGTCATGCATGTCATGGTTGGCATTCAATATAACCAGTTGATATTTCTTACGCATCTCTCGCCGAGACATAGCAGCTGGCTTTGTTGTAGTTATGCATATCACACAAACAATTCCATGTATTTAACACTTATATCTATACTAGTCTACTACTATACATGTGAGGAGCTCCAGCTGACGACCTGAGAAGCTGACAGGCCCTGCCAGTGACCGCCCTGCACTAGTAATCAGCTCAGGACGCTCAACTCGACAGGGCGGTCGAGTTTGCTGATGCATTGCCATATTGCTTGTAGCTCTTGGTCCAAATTTACTTTGTGCGTGTCGCGATTCAGTACGCAGATGAACCTATGCTACACGTAGAAGAGGTCAACTGCAAAGACCGGTGTACTTCAGTCTGACGAGCGGGGGGTTTTGGTCATTTCGGAGACGTACTCGACAGCAAAGGTAAGGGAGGAGGCCAGATGTTGAGTCGAAGGAGACATTCCGAGTCGCCCTGAGAGCTGTGACCCGGACGCCTGAGGCTCGGAGCTGGTAAGTGTGCTGGCAGAAGTGGTCCGACCAGGTGCAATGGGCATCAGCATATAGAACGTTGAATCAAGCTGACGATGGAGTAGCAAGAGTGCGTATGGGAGATTTGTGATGTTTGAAGTCGAAAGGTGGTATGACGCTGGTAGCAAGGTTAACGTTGAAACGGGACGATGATCAGAGTAAGCAGCGTGCTTAGTAGCTTTGTGATTTCACCCTACAAAACTGGGCGAGATAACTAAGCACGAGCGTCTGTGGTATGAAACCCTTGTACAGGAAGCAAGCTTGAAACCCCTTGAAGATAAGCAGTAACGTGGCGTCACACATGCGTCACATGGTCTCTCATTTTTCGGTCGTACTCCCCCGAACACGACCATCCCGACCGTCTCGGTCGGTGCCCTCGTCAATGTCCTCGTCGATGTCCCCGTCGATGTCCTCGTTGGTGTCCTCTGTCGGTATTGCTGGCGGGCTGCCTGGCTACAGTTACTCACACCAGCGGCCAGACTGTACCCTCCCGGCGTGGTCATTCGGTCGTGACTATATCCGGGTCAGTCAACTATCGCAGTCCAAGGAGAAGCACCCACGATAGTTGTCCCTTCGAAACGGTGGCACCAGTACCTCTGCATGCATACTGTATCCCACAGTCTCCCCTCGCGAAGGCGTGAGTTGGCCCCTCTACCGCTCTACGTGTACCATGACATTCAAGTTTTCAACAACCAGGGCTTCCTCGGAGGGAGCGTTGCCCCATTTGCAGTGCTTGAACATGTCAATGGTACGTCCAGTCGAAGATCAAGAGGGAAGCTTACGCCTAGGACCACCCGCACGTTTATCAAGGTATTGCCCAGGGATCCAGGACCCGTATTGGGATGGTGCTGAACCGTTGGATGCAGGTCTCTTGGCTGGGGGGATGGCATACGATAACGTAGATAGATAGCGCACGTCTTGATTGCCTGCGTAAATAGGTGAGCATAGTCGACTCTATGTCCCTAGCCAACTTTTACTGACATCTCACCTAGATCTACGAGTGTTCATCCATGCCATGTACTCTCCCTCGAATAAAGTCATATTACAAGTATTTCCCGGCTGAAAAACTCTATGCGTGTCCTACGTCTGAGGCCGAGTACCCACTCGCTGCTGGTCGGCTCATGACTGGTTGGTTGACCGCTGGACGATCTGCAATACATTCGAGCCCCCCCTCCAATGACGACCATGGCGAATCCAAGGCATGCGACCCGTCTATTCCAATGGCAATGTAATAGTCACGTCATCCAGGCCCCGCTCACATCCAGGCCCCGCTCACGTAGTTGTACACTCACCAGGCTGGCTATGAGCGAGACGGGCCTCTATCGGGGGATATAATCGGAATCGTCGACATGTTTCGCGACACTCTAAGTCTATTGCAAGCCGTAATGGCCGTAGTGGTTCTGTAAAGCGATTGCGGTGGTCGGTGCGTATGTAAGTACGATACGATACACTGGGACAACGAACCCGAGCTCACTTCGCGTTATTTTATAGTCAGCATCGCATGTCAACGCGTGATGCGAGGCCACTACGATGCACTGGACGTTGACACAGAAGTCGGACGCACTGGCAAATCGACGGTGAACCAAATGGAAACTAAACTGAAACGGTGGAACTAGCCTTGCGGATGTGCGGTGGAACTACTGCCGAATGGCCTCCTGTGCGATTTGGATCAAAACTCACTCTAACTGAATAATGAAGCCTACCCGAGCAGGCGCCTCATCGTAGAAGACGTCCGGCGACGACCTTTATTTTGCTGGGAATATATGTCGATAAGAGAAATTATCAATATTTCTCGTGGTGCGCTGTCACACGCCTCCACTCGACTCTCTCCATCTTCAGCACTCGACTCTCTTCAGCACTCGACTCTCTTCAGCACTCGACTCTCTTCAGCACTCGACTCTCTTCAGCACTCGACTCCAGCTACGACCACCGTATTCCGACCACCCTACACAGTCAGACGCAACCGGATAATGGGCAATAGCGGTTACCGTGGACCACAGGTTAGCCAGGAGACGCTACGAGGGCGATTTTCTTCGATGCTGGCGGTTTCAATCGAGGTACGTTGATGTCGCCTCTCAACGTTGTTAGAAGCTAACATCTTGCTGAAAACCAGCCTCGTCAAGCAATGGTTCTCAAGGCCGAATCGTACCCAATGTTATCCATTGAGGCTGAGGTCGAGAACGTTAAGGCTGCACTGAAGGCGTCATTCAACTTCGACGACGGCGGGCTGGCCCTAAGGATCCAGAATCGCGGGGATGTACAGTGTGAGGCTCAGGATGGTGAGAGCCGCAACTCTGCTATTCAAGTGGCTATCGGAGGCATGCGTGGGGATGTTTTGGGACCACTCCCCTGTCAGACGGACATGCAGCTCGCGAACGTCCGTCAGATGGTGCGGCTTGAGTTGGTCAGCACTGAGCGAGATGTAACCCTTCAGGTGAGCGTAAGATCTACTACTTATGCAGCTTAACCATACTAACCTCATTGCAGACACTCCGAAGGACGAGGTTTCACGCCACTGCGCATCTACCGACCGCTGCGGGCTGTGCCATGGCCGTCGACATCTGCCACTGCGCGGTGGATGTCGATAACGATGACTGCGCTATGGACGTCGATGTCGACTACTGCGCCATGGATGTCGACGACGACTACTTTGCCATGGATGTCGACGACGAATTCGATCAGGCTGCAAAGTATCATTATATTCTCCGCTTTACGGTGGCAGGCGCGCCTGTTCTCTGAGTGGAGGTTCGATGCCAGGAGGGATTTCGAAGAGGGACAGTATCGGGGGCACGATCGTATGTCACGTCTTACAGACTGCATAACAGTTATCCAGAAGTCGAGCTGTAGGCTTCTAAATGCATTGTTTTGACCGTCACTCATCATGATTCTGCGAGAACCGCTTGCCAAGGTCGCCAAATCTACCGGTACCATGGAGGTAGGCGTGCGAATATCTAGGACATCTCATTATAGCTTCGTGCTGACACTACGCTCTATATCCTCGTTAGCGATGTTCAGTTGCGATATAGGCAGCGCATACCTATGTGCTTCGTTTCGTTGACGTGCTTACGTGGTGCGCAAACTCGGTCATCGCACAGAGGTGTCACGCTGGATTTTCCGCCGCTAGACGATAACAGGAGACGCAAGATGACAAGCCGAGCCTTGGGCCGCTACAAGCCCACTACTTGAGCCCGGTTCGGTAGGCTTGCGAGCCAGGAGCCAGGCCATGAACATCACTAAGCCAGCTTGTCACCAATGTCACCCCAGCTGCCGTCGACATCTGCCAGGCTTAATAGTTGCTAACTCGATAGGTGTAGTTCGCACGTCACATGGCCAGTTCGTCGTCCCGCGACAGGCTATTTCGTGTTGGAGGGGAGGAGGAGGGGGCAGGGCACAGGGCGACGGCTACGACGCCTGGCTGCGAGCCATACGGTGAATACGTACGCAAATACGTCTTATAACCTGTCCACAGGCTTGCCTACACGCTCACACTGTCTTTTCCTCAGACATCCTTATCACGCGATTAGCGATTTTGTGACAAAGGGGCGGAGGTGATGATGGGGTGCAGGACGACGGCGTAGCCGTCTATCGTAGTTTAAAGCACGATTAACGTACGTGTATGCATCGTATAACGTTAGCGTACACTCACCTACGCGCTCACGCCGTGCCCGTTGCAAATAGCTCCTATCCCTCCCGAGCCAGCCGACCACAAAAAATCGAACTACGAGCGAACATGTAAGTCTCTCGCTAAACGGATTTAGGAGCGTGTTGTGCTCACCTTCAGTACCCACTCTAGCTAGTCATATCCGCGCCACGACAATGATCTCCCAAATCCACCATGAACCGTGCACCAAAGTCAAGGTGAGCACGGTCGTTCTGGAGGTCGAGGGAAATTGGGGCCATAAGAGAACGTGTCTTTACAATTTGG
>JAXQIY010000069.1:0-21272 GCA_037041695.1 Irpex sp. PG99-01B2
CAACCCACTTTGGGAAGTTCAGCCCAGGGATAGCAACTTGGAACACGGGGATTTTGCCACTGTCAAACGTAGCCTACATGGTCGCCAATTCACATAAGCCATCTGCGAGACCACACATAAGTAGGAGAACTTACAGTAGCAGACGCATTAACAGTCAATACGCCGCTCAGATTTCCGTCGAGCTTAGCAAATAATCCGAAGTCAGAGATGCCCGGGGGTATGAGAGTACCCGTGGCCACAACTCCATAACCGACATCAGCTTTCGCCTTCGCGTCAACAACTGCACGTAACCAATCAGCTAAACCGTTAATCAGGACGATGCTATAATATACTCACCAACTTTGATCTCTCCATTAATAGCAGGTAGTGCGCCAGATGCGGGGCAATCGATAGTCTTGTCGAAGAGAGTGATCGACTTGTCGAAGTTTATAGGGGAAGAGTTAGATTCATTGAACTTGTGCGAGAATACTATGCGTGTTAAAAAGTCAGAGATTAGGTTATACTACTGAAGCAACCGATGGACCGGAAGAAGCATGACTTACTGCCCAAAGCCTGACTGGCTGCGCTCTCTGTGCTCTGCCCGCTGTTGTCAAGGACTCCTCGCCGTTGGGCAGCAGGAGTGACGGTAAAGTTACCATTTTCACCTGCGGCGTTGGACCCTTGGATGAACAAGGTCACATTGCCGTTTCTATCATCGAGGTAATATCGTCAGCAGGAAGGTATTTGGAGTGGTGAGAATGATAACATACTGTGCAGGGTCTACCGCCGCCCAGTTCATGTCTAGGCTAATCCCACGTACGTCAGTGGGAGCCACCGCCGAGCTGTTCGAGTCGCGCTTCTGTATCTTGCTCTGTACTTCGGCAGGAATAGTCTGGTTCTCGTGCGTCCATTCCCGAGCAACCCTGGCAAAATGCATAACTCCACACTGTGCGACAAGAAGAAAGGTAAATTTTGCATTCATCAAGTCTTTCCGCAAAGTACTCACATCCTCAGGTAAACGAACAATTGTGTCGACTGCGCCACCTGAGTAAAGATGGCCACAGTTGCTAGAGTCGCCGGTGCATATGGCACGAATATCCTGTTCCATCATGGTAGGGTTGCAGCTGAGAATTGTCCACCCTGCAGCAGTTGTAAGGTCTGAAATCGCATTGGGGGAGCCAGACTGAAAAGGAGAAAATTAGTATCTCGTAGGACATATAGGAACCAGAGATGGATGAACGTACAATCTGTAAGCTTCCGCTAGCAGTGATGTTCGTCAGGTCATAGGAACAATGACCGTCTAGACAGGGTACGCTCCAGTCGTTAGTTGCTTGGGCCCTGCCCAAGAAAAGGAGTGTGATGGCCAATGGCAAACCGAATGAAAGTGCCATGGTGAAAAGAAGTTAAATAAAAACGGTACGGAGAAGTGTTCGAAGAAAGAAGGAGAGCGAAAGGGTCAGTTGTCTCCAGGACAGACTGCAAACTCTACCGAAAGAGAGAAGAGTGTAGGCCATCTTATATAGTGCAACTCGCGTCTGTTATAATGCATAAGTTAATTATGCGAGAGCTCGAAGTATCAAGTCAACGATCGGTGAAACGATAAGGCGAACGCGACGCGTTCACGCCGTCAGGTGTAATGCTGTATTCCTACTATCAAAGGGAGCAGATGTTGCAGACCTGAAAAGATACCATGTTTGAGAGAGAGGGAGGAACATGATGAACATAACTAACGTACATTGAGAAGATGCGCCGGTATGTGTATCTTGACCACCGATCATGTTACCTCGAGCCTCAACAGGCCGTCTTGTTTCGAGGCTCGCCATGATAAGCCTGCTACTGGAGCTTAGTAGAACGGATGACTCGGAAGAACAGTCCTCAAATCTGACAGAACGCATTATTGCAGAACTTCCACTGATCATTAATCAGTCTTGAACCGATGTACGTGTTGAGAAATTTGACTTACTTTCTAATTGGTATTTGTGCAGCTTGAGCTAATTTTCCCAACGGACAACTCCAAGTTCAAGTTGACGGTGTCAGCAACTTACTAGAATGATTAGTTGCAAGCTACAGTATGATGATTGTATGGCAGCGTGCCGAGGTCGTGATGTTATATGCCATGCTGAGCGTTGAACGTTGACCGTCGGCCAAGTACAGTAAGTAAACTGATGAAATGTAATGCGCCTGCATTCAACAGTACTTACTAGTTACTATGCTACGGTATGATAGCTGTCCAACCATCACCGTGACTGGCCATGCCAGTGGTTCCGAGGCATCGAAGGGAGCGCCGAACAAGTTCGCGAACTTCGGCTCAGACGGCACGTTTTGGCGTCTAGTTCACATCGCCCTTGCATTTCCCGGGCCCGTGCGTCCTCTTGCTGCTCATTCCTTCATGTAGGCTGCTTCAAATGTGTGAAAATATACCCACAAGTATTGATATACATGTCTGTGCGTTATCATTCGGTTGAGTGCTCAATATGGTTCATGATTATGCCTGACGACTTCATGAATTCAAGCCACTCCTGCCAATGCGAGGATCGATGTCTTCGTCTTCAGACGTCTAGACCATCACTGAGCCGGCCGTTGGTTTCACAATTATCGACATCCACCGCTGTAAATATCAACATCATTCCCACTCTGGCCACCAACGAGTCAAACCCTCAGTGCCTGTGGCTATCATAGAGATGGATACAGAGCTAAGACAACACGCTGGCAGAGCGCGTCCCGTACTAGATATCTAATAATCATGCAGATAAAAGCCTGATTTCGTCACATTCATAGAACCCGCATATCGAGACCACGTAACGAACGTTGTCGTCCTCACGATTCGTATTGAGTTTGTATTGAGTACTCCTAGCGTTCATGTAGTAGGGCAATACGTGTAAAGGGCAGATTTGATGTGCAACAAAAATGTCTGGACTGTACACGACGTGGCCAGAGGCTGCTCGGTTTCCAGGTCCTCGCAGGTACCGGTAAACAGTCACACCACGATGGCGACCAGTCTTCTGTTCGAGACCTGTGATGAAGCGATCACCACGTATACACAGCTTGAACCCAAGATTGAGCTCATTGTCGGCGAAACGAGCACGATCGAGTGAGAACGCGGAATTGAGATAGATGGCCTTGTCTGTGAGAACTAGTAAAGAGTCATCTAGTCGCGACAGTGAACTGCTCGTTAAGGCTGCTTGTGAGCGAACTACAGCGAAGGGATTGAAACGGATAGTACAGGGATACAAGAGCGCTGGCAAAGTTTGAGATACAAAGCAAAAACGTGCTGTGGGCCATAGAGACGAAGTAGATAAATGAGGTAGTGAAGGATGATATCTGAGAATCGAATAGGAATTTCTAAATAGGTTAAAAACGTCGGGAAGAAGTCATAGACGATAATAAAAACTAATGAGGCGGGAGATGAGACGAGTAGTAAGCGGATAGTACAGTAAGAAACAAATGTGCACTACAGTCATTCCATGTCTACGTGCCAAACATGTCTCCAGTTGATTTCGGAGAGTAGTAATCGTTCACATAATTAGACAAGTGGAAAAACAACTCAGGCTCGTGCCTTTCTTCTCGGTTGCCACCGTTTGCTGTCGCTCCTTCTCCGCCGCCTCTTGTTTCCTGGCGTCCTCCTCCTGTTGCTTTGCCTGTTGGTTTTCCGCGTTTACCATCTCGGCTTTCTTATCAAAGCACTCTTGTAGCGTCCTCTGAAGCTTGGTGATGTCCGCGATCAACTGCCTCAGGCTCTGCCTCCCTTGAAGGGCATCCCTTTGCGACACCAACAGCCGCTTCTCTATCTCGTCGAGAGCATTGATGGTTTTGCTAGAGAGCGTATCATCAACCTTGTCCAACACGACAGCGAGGTGACGTGTGAAGTACAGGAGCTTCCATGCTTCCGCCCACGGCCCTCTATGGTCCTCTACAGCCAAAGTAGAGTCGTTACCACGGACATACGGTTCGAAGCGTACCCGTGTAAGGATCACCTGATCGTCTTTGCTGTGCTGTCGAAGAAGTTCACTTGCTCTAGCGAAAGATACTGAGTCTTGCACTGTCATTGACTTCGAGGACGCTGAACTCGCGTAAAAATGGGCCTGTCCTGACGCCATACGCTCGTTCGTGAGTAGTTTCTCCATGAATTGGCTGTTCTCGTCCAATGACGCGGATCGATCGAAACGTGTTTTACACCAAGTAGCCAGACGCTCCTTGGTCTCTTGATCCCCGCAGGTAACCACCCACACCACGACAGCAACCGATCTTTGCTCGAAACCGGACACAAAATGATCGCCATGTTCGGCCTTGAACCTTTCTGGGTCGAGCTTCGTGTCAGCGGTCAAACGAGCAGGACCGGATGAAGAAGCAAGGTTGGGATAGGTGGCTTTACCGATAGAGAGCCATCTCGTTACGACCGTGAACTGCTCGCGTATTGGCGATTGGGAGACCCGTATTTGACCAAGATAGTGTGGAACGTAAACAAGGTTAAACTTGGCTCGCTCATGCCGCAGAGAGTCCACGAGCACATGTGTCAACTCAGGAATATCGGCATACACACCCCATTCGGTATGTTCGGGTAAATCGTGCAGTTGTGACTCGGGCGTTGGTTCTATGGGTTCCAGAAATCGACCAGTTGACGAATCGATGCCTTGACCAATGCGGGGATCGCGTATAGATGGACCTTTTGATTTCGTATCCACTTCGAGATTCGATAATTCGAATGGAATAACGTCAACCCACAGCGGCTGAGGGCGACCTTGTCGCAAAACGGAGTCGTGAATGATCTCGAAATCCTCCAGACCATCGTATTTGGAGACCAACGTAGCAACTTTTCGTAGCCCTCGTCGCTGCAGAGTGCGCCACGTTAACCTTAATGAACCCAACAAGCGACAGAGATGTTCAAAAAGATACGCACCTTGATCACACCCCAATGCTTGGGCTGCGACAAACTCTCCATCCACGCTTTGGCACTAGTGAGACAGATCAGTCGGAGAAGCTGAACGTGGTACAACCAGCCTACTCAGCGGAAGCGAGACAAGAGCCTCCAATTTGTTTCCAGCTCTTGGTTTCCTGAGACGTTTGATTGACAACTGTCGAGCTCGAATGATCCTGCTTCTCGTTGTTGATGTCCGCTTTGACAGACACAGCCACGGGGATCGTAAACTTTGTCTGTAGTGCGGCACGAAACTTATTTTCTAGTTGATTTTTCTCGCTTTGACTGCCGCCAGAGGACCGTTCAGTAGAAAAGAGGCTTCCGCCCAGCTCGACTTCAGTCGCAAATAAAACGCCTGAGGGTGAGATAGCGGAATTAGCGTAGGAGCACGGCCGTTGGAGTATATATGACTCGCCAAATTGCTCAATGAATGCCATTACAGATTCGAAGGTCTTTGTCTTAACCACTGCATGAGCGGCATCTTTACAAGCCTTTGTAAGGCTCAATTGACCAGCTGTGAGCGAAATCGAGGCCTTGCTGACCTATCAAGTCAGAGTTAGCCCCAAGGTGCCATCCTAGTCACATCACCACCCACATCACTGAAAGCCACGAGTATGTGCTCTTCGATCGCAGCAGACGTCTTGCTTGTCTTCGTCTTCGACTTGTTGTAGCCGCCGGAAGTAGAGACGCCACCAACAGCGAATGCTTCCAAGGAGGCACTTCTAAATATACTGTCTGAGCTATATCAACCCGGCGTGGAATCCCTTTCTCCACTCACAACGCCCCTTCCCACTCTGTTTGACTGAAGCCACGCGACACGACGTCTTGATATGCGGCGGATTTCAGTTCTTCAACGAATGTGTTGCTCGTGTTTGAGACAGTATAGGTTGGATCGTCCGGTAGCTCGAAGACTGCAATACGTAAGATACAAGCACGTGAGCAGGAACAGAGATTGGCCCGTGAGTACCGAGGAGATGGCCAGCGAGTATTGGCACTCACTCTGTCCGGGTGGCATATACGGCTCACTTGCGTCATGAGCTTTAGTGCGAAAGCCTCGTAGCAGTCCATTTTCTTTATATATCTTATGCCACTCTTGAACAGATATTCTATCTGATCTAAATGAAGGATAGTATCATCACCGTAGCGTCAACACATCAATTTTTGTCTCACTCACCCTCCGTAGCTTCCGTTGGTCCTCCCCTGTTCTTGTTGAATAAAGTTGGGCGCCGAAGGCTTCCGAGCCACGATAGAACTCGAGGATCTCGGACCCACTAGACTCACAATGGGTGGGAGTGCCTGACAGTGATGTTGCGAAAGATAGTTGGTTTGATATAGGCTAAAGCTAGGAAGGGCAGCAATCTCACCGTTAATGGCTTGAGCTTCACATTTGAAACTGGCTCTTCCGATGTTGGCGCAGGCGCAACATGAGAGGTTGCAGAAAATTCTGAAGGCGGCTCTGTAGCGGCAGACTTCGTCGGAGTGAGTGATGTCTCAGGCATAGCGATCAAGGTATCATTATCTGGATCTTCGTTGCTTCCGTTGTCTTCTACTTTCGGGCTCTCTTCAGCGACCTCAGCGACCTCTGCTGACGGACTCGAAGCATCATTCGAGGTGGAAGGAGCGACCTGTGGCTCGACCTGACATGAGTCGATAAGCGCTAGCGCATGGGAGTCACGGGCACGGCTTGACTAACGTGAATATCTTCAGCATCCTGCTGCATTGGAGAATTCGGGGTATCGTCAGAAACGGGTACCTCGATATCGTTTCCAGCTCGAGTCGAGTTACACATAGAAGTCGGGACATCGGCGCTCTGATCAACGTGCTCAGCATCTTGCCTTGGCTGGCTAGCGGTGTCGTCTAGAGTGGGACGACCAACATCGCTAGCACAGGGGTCTACAGGAGCAGTAGCCGCACAAGGGTCATAAACCTTGTCGGTGTCGCAGGTAGCTGGCAGCGGATGCGACGTATCGTTAGAAGCCTCGGGAGAACCAACATCGTCGTTGGACACATAAGAGTCCATAGGCGTAGCTGTTCCGTTTTCGAAGTTCTGATTGACGTCCTGCTGGTTCGATAGACCTGGTGTATCGTTGGAAACAATAGGTTCGTCTATAACAACCTCGCCGATGTCCATAACGAGGGGCGAGTCGGGACTGAGCCCTCCCTTAGTGAGGATATCGGTCACCGTTCCTTGAGGCGTGGGTGGTAGATCCTCTTGATTCTGCAAAGCCATGGTGGTCACAGGGGAAAATGCGACACCACCTGACGTCGATAAGAGCTGTTTCATAGTTGCTTCCTCGCGGCGGGAGGATCGCTTCCTCGTGGCCGGAAGGATCACGTCGTCGAGCTAGAAGAGTTTCTGGTGGCGGTTATGACAGATTTCTGGAAATAGGACTATGTCAAAGAACACATATCAAAGAATCTCTGCCGAAACCGTTCATAAATCCAGCGTGTCTTTAATTATTGTGCCTCACCTTTCATGAGCGTATGAGGCGCTTCAGCAGATTTATATACACGACTTGTGAATGAACGACGTAAATCTCGATGAACTCAATGAGCGTACCTCGACCGACCGGCGTGTTATGCCGTGCATTGTCAGACCGCCTCGTGTCCACATTACCGTTGCACGATGGTGGGGTTCTCTCGACGATGAATACCTAACAAAGACATTGGCCATGGGGGATTGACGTGTCAGCATCTTGTCTCTGAATACACAGCCATGAACAGCAGAACAGCACACATACCTGCGGCTTCAGATTGCAGTACGTAGTAGAACGATTGACATGTACGACCGAGTGTACAGCAAAAAATTACCCTAACGCCATTTACCGGACGCTGATACGGATGTGAGGTACACATGAACGATTCGTGTGAATATGTGCATCACAATAAGGCAATAGACAATGCAAGAATAAGATACAGACACCGACATGTATCGACCTGTCAAAGCCGTACACTGGTATTGGCATTCGTTCGTCAAGCCTTCGGAATGATGCTGCAATGTCGGAGTAAGCTAAGATGTTTGCTCAACGCTGGTCATCCATACTGCTTACCTATTGGCAGGTATAATGCCCTGAACGATTGAGCTCACTTCGGAGCTTAAAGACGTAGGACACGTTAATCCTCGCCGCTCAAGGACATCACGAGGATGACCCAATCGCCTTCGGCCCACGGGAGAAGGTAGTCTTGCCCGTTTTATAGAACCTGAACCAAAGCATTTCTGGTCATACACATCATAGACAGTTAATCAAGAGGCGTAAAACGAAAAGGGAAATAGACGACATACGGTGAATAGGTCAAAATCCTTTTGAAACAAGACCACGTTTGTTGACTTATCAAACAATTTGAAGAAGGAGCCATCCGCGCCTGCATTCACCGCCAGCCCAACGGTAATGTCGACACAACCGCTGAAGGAAGAGTCTTCGTGCGTGGTGGTGCTATTTGGGACAGCGGAGGCAGCGTTCACAGCACTTGAGACACTAGTAGACGAAACGGCCGGCAACGGCTTTGGTGAAGACGTCGTGAATGAGGAGTTGACGACTGATGTTGCAGCAGAAGCGAGTGAGAGAGTGATGCTTGATGATGAAGCCGAGACAGGATAGTTTGAGAGGGAAGTGGCGGATGATGTATTCATCGCTTCGGAAGACGCACTGAACGAATGGGAAGAAGATGAGGGAAGGTGAGCAGAGGATAGAGGGCTAAAAGAAGATCCAAATGAATACGAAGATGAAGACGCGAACATGTGGGATGCCATTGGTGAGCCCACAGATAGGAGAGTGGACGAAGATGAGTGGAGAGAACGAGAGGACGGGTCGATGGTTGGAGAGGAAGAATGGCTGTGGGAGGAAGAAGTAGCATGAGAAGTGGTGAATGTAGCAATTTGATGTGCCTTGGTAGTCTTCTTAGGGAACTTCACTAATTCGAGGGCAGAATTTTCAACGTTGAATGTATCATCCGTGCTCGCGCCATCTTCCAGCGGTAAGCTATTGCGACGAGATATCCGAGATGCAACACTTCGATGTCTCTTGTATCTATCTCTAGGAGAACCGCTGTTGCTTCTCGCGATATTCTTTGAGAGAGACGCATCCGATTCGAGAGAAAGCGAAAGCTTGGCAGAGCTATCAAGGTTGAGGTTGATGTTTGCACTAGCCACACCGCCCAGCGCGGTCAATCCGAACTCAATCTAGTATATGGAGATGAGCAGACTGATCTGACGTAGAGAGATGTACACGTACCGTTGGGATGATATGTGCTTCGATTGAACCAGATGCGGCCACGTTCGGCGTAGTGGCCAAGGTTAAATCTGGAAAAGATGAATGGGCTATTGTCATATAGTGTGGCAAATTAAGGGATATGCTGACCGGTATCCGCTGGAGCAAAGCCTCCCCCACTTGACTGTGAGCCGGAGGGGAACATTATCTGGGCATTATTGATACTGTAAGCTAGATCGACACTCATGTTGAGCTCGGTGTCAAGCGTTGCTATGCCTTGAGCATTGATCACGAGAGAAGGACCAATGGTAAGAATCCTAAACAAACAGTACATAAGTCGAACAAAGACTAGAGGAATAAAAAATGTGAGACGAACCCAGGGAAACTCAGTCCGGGAATGCCGATTTGATACACAGGGATCTTTCCGCTGTCAAACGTGGCCTACATAACCACACATTGAACTCTGTATCAGCAATACACGACAGCCTTAGCCAGAAGTGCTTACCTGGGCGGATGCGTTGACCGTTAGGACACCATTTAAGTTCCCATTTAGGTTACCGTATAGACCGAAGTCGGATATCTTGGGTGGGATGAGGGAACCAGTAGCTACCACACCGTAACCGACCTGAGCGTGCCCCTTCGCATCAACGACTGCAAGATACTTTAGATACATTTAGGTCAATTAGATGGTCACTCACCGACTTTGACTTCGCCGTTGATAGCAGGCAATGGACTGGGCGCAGGACAGTTGATAGACTGGTCAAAAAGTGTAACCGACTGGTCGAAATCTACGCTTTGGGAGTTCGATTCGTTGAACGTGTGGGCTGTACATAGGTTTTGGAGAAATCAGCAGTCAGTTCATGGTACCCGACGAATTTGCGTGCGTAGAAAGATGTGGAACTTACAGCCGAAAGCATCGCCAATAGCTCCCCCAATGCTACCCAGGAATCCTCGCCGATGGGCACCTGAAGTGACGGTGACATCCCCATTATGAACTGCAGCGGTTGAGCCTTGTATGACAAAAGTGACATTCCCGCTCCTTTCGTCGAATCAGCGCTGATAATATTGACGCGTCAAATAAGAGGATGAACGCACTGTGCTGGATCGACAGTGGTCCAATTAGTGTCCAGACGGATTCCGCGGACACTGGGTGCTGGCATTGTGCTGTTCGAATCACGCTTTTGTATCTTCGCTTGAGTTTCAGCAGGGATCGTCTGGTTCTCATGTGTCCATTCTTGAGCGACCCTCGCAAAAGGCATGGCTCCACACTATTAAATGCCGACGTGAGTGCTCTCAGAGCAAGGCTTCTTTATCAGGGATACACGCACATTCTCGGGCAAACGAACAAGGGTATTGACTGCACCACCTGAATACAGATGACCACAATGGTTGGAATCGCCGGTACATATGGCCCGAATCTCTTGTTCTACATCGTTAGGGCTGCAGCTGAGGATCGTCCAACCTGCGGCAGTTGTCAAGTCTGATACAGCATTAATTGAACCAGACTGTGAGAAGTAAATCCGTGATCTGTGGGAGGGAAAGATGCTCGAAGTTATGGACATACAATTTGTATAGTTCCACTGACGGTACCGTTCGCGACGTCGTAGGAACATTGGCCAGTCAGGCAAGGTACACCCCAGTCGTTGGTCGCCCTAGCTCTGTCGAATAAAAGGAGTGTGATGACCACGGGCAAAACGAAGAGCACCATGGTGAAGGATGAAGAAAGTGTGAAAGAGTGTCAAAAGAACGAAGGAGTGTGAACGAAGGTTGGTCGCCACCAGGACAGCCCGAAGAATCTATGGACTAGAATACCTGCAGAGTCCCTCCTATATAGTACACATCCCATCTATCATGATGCATATATAGGTTAGTATTGGTAGAACTGGTGTATCAAGCCAACGACTCGAGGAACGTTGAAGAGGCAACAATCCGTGATCAGGAAGGGATGTGAAGACGATCAACGAGGGTATGTCTCGCAGATCTGCGGGTGCATCATATATCAGAACAGTCGAAAAGCACGATGAACACGGACGACATACGTTGTTGTGACGAGAATATAGACATATATTGACGAACTGTGGGTGCATGATATATGAGAGTGGTCGAAAAACACGATGAACAACACACGTTGTGGCGATGTGCATATGGGTATATCTTGACCAACAGACAACCTATCGAAGGCCTCAGCAAGTTATTCTGTTCGACACTTACCATACCATGATTGAATATCACTTGAACACGCCACCTCGACAACGAATATCTGAGCAATCAGTTTTTATAAGAACCAGCAGATTAACATTATGTCAAGAGATGTATAAACTTATATACACTCACATCATTGGATGTAAAAGCCGAACACTGTCAACATTGATCGATATTGATCAATGACGATCGTGATCTGGCTGCTAAGGCTATATATCACTTGAAGACGCTACTTCGACGACGAATATCTGTAGCGAACAGTTATCGTAATAACCAGCAGGTTAACATTATGCTAAGAGATGCACTCACATATACCCTGCTCTGGAAGCTTGTTGGATGTAAAAGCCGAACACTGACGATCGTGATGAGCATGCATGTTAGTGATTACCTACCTACAGCCAGGAAGCATGTCCTCTGCCGCAAGTGAATTTCCACCCCACAGATGAGAGCGGAGGACGGAAACCTTCCATAAGAATGGAGATAAAGCTACATACTAAACCCCAAACAAGATCAATAAACCAAACCAAACATAGAACGCACAAACACTCTATCGTCTCCCAGCAGAACTCCCAAACCTACTAAGCGTCTTCGCCGGCACACCACCCGCCTTAGACTCCTTCACAGGCGACAGCTCAGTCGGGATATTCAGCCCTCCCGCGTCTCCCTAAAATAACAACAACACACGGATGAGTTACGTCCAAACATCAACTGAGCGAGATACAGGAGAGGGAGAAGGAGAGATGAGCGTACCTGAGACATCCCACCCCAATCAAAAGTCGAAGCCTGCGCCGAAGGGAATATATTCCCAATGTTGATCTTCCGCTTCTTCTTCTTCTGCACCACAGGCTCAGCCTCGCTTTCTGACTCGCTCTCCACCGCCTTCTTGCTGTTCTTCGCCTTCACTGGCTTGGGCTTGGGCTTGGGCTTGGGTTTAGGCTTCGATGCGGGTTTGCTACTCGGTTTCTTCTCCTTCTTGCGTGCAGGCTCGGGCTCGTCGTCAGAGTCGATGCTGGACGCCTTCCGTTTCGCAGGTCTGGACGACGGACCCGGTTCGGGTTCGGGGTCTACGATCTCTACCTCTGGAGTTACACTTCGTTGTTTCTTCGACTTCTTAGGAGGAGCAGCCTTCGACTGTGCGGTCTTTTTGGGTTTGGGCTTCTCAACTTCGACGATATCCCCGTCGTCATCATCCTCGACTGCTTTGGTAGGAGGTTTCTTCTTGGGTTGGGGTTTCGCGGGCTGCTCGACGTCGGAGTCTGAGTGTGCTGTTGAGATTTTGGGTTTCTTGGTTGAGATTATGGGTTTGGGTTTCGGCTTGGGGTTTGGGAGGGGAGAGTCGTTGGTGGGTTTGGCGGGCGTGGGTTGCTCAGTTCGCTGTTGAAGAAATATGAGTATCGGGTGACGCTGGATGGATAGAGAGGAGTCAATACCTTGACCTGTTGAGCCTTCGTCCGCTCGTCATCCAGCTGAGCACCAAGAATCTTCATCTCGTCAGTGACATCGAGCAACTTTTTCTTCAATTCCTCAATTTCGCCTTCCTTCTGTTCGAGCTCGTCGTCACGCTCCTTGATAG
The DNA here is from genome assembly GCA_037041695.1 of Irpex sp. PG99-01B2. Taxonomy (NCBI): domain Eukaryota; kingdom Fungi; phylum Basidiomycota; class Agaricomycetes; order Polyporales; family Irpicaceae; genus Irpex; species Irpex sp. PG99-01B2. The sequence goes on from JAXQIY010000069.1 coordinate 12,878, forward strand.
CATCCTACCAGTGTCCAACATCAGCATACGAACCGAAACAAATAATAATCTCGCGTACCCCATGTTCCTTCAACGAGTCCTTATACTTCTGTATCCGATTCTGATACTTCTCATCCCGCTCCTGAGTGACCGCCCGAAGCTGCTCCACTTCATCCTTCAGCTCCTTGACCTCAACTTCCAGCTCAATCTTGCGCTTCCGCAGGGCGTCTCCTTCCTCGTTCTCTCGCTTGTCCAAGTTTCTCCATTTCTCCAGCTGGCGCAAGAGGTCGGCGTTGGTTCGTTCTAGCTCGTTGTGTTTCTCCTGCAGCTTCGCCTGGCTCGACTTCAAGCCCTCGATTTGGAGATTTGCACGTTCCAACGACGCAGAACTTGTGCCGGAAGATGCAAGGAGTGATGTGTGTTCTGAACGTAGCCCAGCGAGAGATTTCTACAGGAAAACGCTTCTGGTTCCAATGGCTTCGTGTTGGTGAATAACGTGTCTAAACTCACCTCAAACTGGTCTCTCTCACTCCGCAGTTCCTCCAACTCGTCCAAAATCTCCTGATTCTGTACCTTCAGTGCAGTGCGCTTCGAATGCTCTTGTTCATAGGTCCACTGAGCATTCGCGAGCTGATCCTGCAGGTCCACAACATGATTCTCCAATTCCAATTCTTTCGCCTGAAACATGCCAATCTGATAATCCCGCTGCAGCTTCGCCAGACGTGCCAGTCGTAACTCCTCCCTCAACTTCACCATCTCCATCCGCTCCTTTGCCAAGTCGTGTACAGCTCGTAGGTAGGCAGCCCTCCACAGATTCTGCAACGAGTCAGCCGCCTCCTTCCACTCCGTTCTCTCCTGTCCGAACTGCTGTTTCAGTTGCTGGAGACTGCTCTCATGTCGCTGCTTCTCGGCTTCAATCTCAGCCTTGAGTTTCTGGATCGTCTGCTCAGTCGTGCGGTTCCGCATCACCAGTTCATCGATGTGTGCCTGCTGTTTCGTGACCATAGCCTCCAACGGTGCAGAAGACGGCGCTGAGCGGATTGGTGTCGGTGCTTTGCGGGTTATGTTCATTGTCGCCGGGGTAACAGGAGTAGTGCCAGCACAAATAAGCAAGTAATAGATGTAAATGCAATAAATGAGCCTAGATAAGCAGAAACTGCCTAAGCAGAGGAGGAGGGGTCGCCGTGTCTGAGTCGGGGGTGAGCAACGTGCAGTAAACGCGTCGCGCCCACGGTCAACTGACCGCGGTTGAACAGCAGAGTGCACGTGATAAATCCCGCCCACCGACGGGCGCCCCGCCGTCCTTACTACCTGGTCAACCACCGCCACCAATGTCGCCAACAAAGGGCCCGGTTCGCGACATCAAAGTTAGGGTACCACGACACAACGGCCAACGGATTGGGCCAACATTCACTGCGCACGTTGAAGCTCTTGCAAAGAAGCAGAAGAAGAGGGTAGACATTCGTCAGACTGCATACGACTCCTCCAGCATATTCGCCCAAGCAATCGTGAGTCGGCTTTACTTCAAGTCCTGTCATGTTACGGCGTACTGACGCAACGTAGGAAAGTGCATCTGAATGGAACTCTTTGTTGTTAACGGCTCGGGCAGACCGTGGTCCTCAATGGGACATTGGCACGCAACAGTGAGTACCATGAACATGAATGCCAACTGCTGGTCTAATCATAACTAGGTTCCATGTCGATGAATATTCCGACTTGTACTATGACCCCACTCCCCTGCGAGAGCACGAGAAAGAAGCAGTCGACCCAGACAAGACCGAACAACGCCCCTCAATGCCGCCTCCTGACCAAATAATGTCAGACGCCTCCCCCCAAATGCGCCGCAACCCAAGCACCATGTCCACCAGCTCCGGCTCCGTACCATTCTCCCCCCGACACCCCGGCACCTACCCACCCCAAGGCATGAACTACAACAACATGCCTCGGATACCGCCTGGGCAGTTCTACGGGAACGGCGAGCCTGGTATGCCTTCGCCGATGCGTATGGGCAGTATTGGTGGTATGGGCATGCCTATGGGAGATATGGGCATGGGAGGGATGCCGGGGGGTAATATGGGAGTAGGAGGGATGGGGCCGATGGGTATGGGGTCTCCGGATGTACGACGGAGTTTGAGGCGTAATACGAGTATGGGCGAGGAGGGATTCGGGATGGGCGGTATGCATTAATTTGATTGTTTGTGCACTCATTTTGTTTCGCGGGTTTGTGCTACGCTGCAAAGTTCGTGATACGGCCAACTCCCTCCCTCCTGTGCAGGTTCAGGGTCAATGGCGAGGCGCATCATAACTGAAGATCGCCATGTCACGTCAACATGCATGTGTCTCGGACATAGACAAGCTCCTAACCATGGGAGATTGGCAGTGTTCTAACTTTACCCTAACCTTGACTGCTTGTATGTCTATCCCTTTATCATACACTCGGCGCTTGCGTCGGCGAGCAGAGACCTTACAGAAGCGGTGTGAGCCTCCCTGCTATTGATCCCGGTGCTATTCTTGTAAGTCATCTCCTGTTAGAGTTCATTATCACAGCTCACTTCATCGCTCAGTGCTCTCTACGTCAGCGACAGTTTCCTTCGGCCGTGTGAGATCTCGAACACAGCACTCGCACGAGAAGCGGAGTTAAGCAACACGAGGCGCGAGCTATGCACTGACTATGACATCGATGCAAAGAAGCCGCAAATCCTTCACCGCTGCGCTGTGTACGTTCGTTCGGGCGTTGAATACGGCCGTCTCCACATCGAGTGTCATTTGCAGGTTCAACTCTCGAATTGCGACATGAGTTAGTTTTGTAGCGAGACAATGAACGTTGCTCGAACAGCCACTGCTATAGCTAATGTCGTGCATAAATACAGCGAGTCGAGTGTTGATCCCTAGGGTTCTCATCCTCCTATCCGATTCTTCACCTCCATCATGTCAACTTCATCTTCAAGCAGCTACACACCACTCGATATCGCCATTATCGAAGCCGTGTATGTACCAACCCAACGTTCTTTCATTCAGTATCACTGAGTCTATTCTAGTCAAGTCGGCAACTTCATCAACATCGCACTACTAGGTACGTATCCAATTATCACAAGTTTCTACTCGAAACTAACATGTTTCCTTCCCTCATAAGCCGTTGTAATCTACGACAGCATCATCACATTCGGCGAAGAGGTACGATTAATATGGTGCTACGGATCCCGCGGGAAGAACGTCGTCGCAGCGTCGATGCTCTTCCTCGCCAATCGGTACCTGGCCATACTGTATGGTGTTATCGGGTTTGTGGCTGGTACAGTTCCTTTGGTATGTAATATCTATATTCTTATTCTATGTTCGGCAGCCGCAGTATACTGATATCGTGATTGGTAGACGTGAGTTTGGTTTGGTTGAAGATGGCGTGTCCGTGTGTTGAATGTGTATTATTTAGAACGACCTGCGCCGCTGTGACCCGATTGACAGAAAGCATCGTCTTAGGCCTGATCCTATGCTTCGCTCGTAAGTTTCCAGCCACACCCAAACATCGCCGTCCCGCTAACTTTGAATAGTCTTCTCCGCTTACCGCGTGTACGCCTTGCAAGTGTGGAATCGCGCTATATTGGCCACTGTCGTATTCCTACTCAATTTGGTTCCCTTCTGTATCAACCTGGTAAGAATTTAGAGAGTGATACCTAGTTTTCGTAGACGAACTCATCATCCATTTAGTATGCTTTCGTCCGGTACAAACCAGCCGCTATAGGACCTTCCTTTTCACCTTGTGCGGTGATCGACCCTCTTAGCCCCTCCCTCGAAATCCAGTACGTATTCCCATGCTCGGCGATATTTTGTACTAATAACTCCTCTTAAGATGTACGTTCTCGTCATTACTTCGATCATCCTCAGACCTTTAACATCTCCCCAGTCGTCCGTGCCTGTCGTCTATCCGCCACCGCAGCGGACGCCATAGTCCTATTCTCGACTCTCGCCAAAACGGTTCCTGCGTGGATTGAGGCAAGGAAGTTGAAGATTGCTGTGCCTCTGTCGACTGCTATCATACAGGATGGTATGTGTTCCTTAATTTCTATCCTCATCGTCCGATCCTGACTTCATCCTTCTTCTTCAGGCTCAGCGTATTTCTTGTTAGTATCATTGTCTCGAGGTCCTATGCTGCGAACCTAAATACCTGCAAATAGTATACTTCTGGTCATGAACATATTCCAGATGATCACGTTCGCAGTCTGGGTAAGCTGAATTACACGTATCATCTTCATCCCTCTCATACTAATGAACATTTTCAGCAAACTGAATATCTGACTACCTTCATATACGTGTCAGTATCTTCCTTTGTCACAATTAGAGAAGCATAAGCTGACAATCCCACTCCAGTTTAACCCCGGTTCTTTCATGCCGCCTCATGCTCAACCTCCGTCAAGTAAACAACCACTCAGGAAGCCCAAGCCTAAACAGCCACATCCTCTATCAACTGGATGATGAAAAGGACGTCGACGACATGCCGTCCATGAACGTCAACTTCGACAACCTCAACCTAGACGCGTTCAATCAAATCATGGACTCGCCGAGCGACTCAGATAGTAGCAGCGGCGCGTCGCACAACAAATCTTCCTCGTTCCGGGATGTAGACTTTCGAAGTCTGAAGCTCGACGCTCAGCACATCACACGGTCTTCTGACTGTTCTTCGGGACAGAGTGATAGTTTCTCTCGAGAACAGAAAGACGAGATACAAGAGGTACGGCTGATGTCCTTCGGTGCCGAATGTCACTCACCATTTGTATTAGATTCAGCGGCGGGTTTGACATAGCCATCTACATGTACAATTATCCAACCGATCGATCACGGTCTTCGCCTCTACAGTATTCCTGTAACATCATTTCAATAAGCAGCATCCAGATGTTCACATTCTGACGCTATTACGGATCTGCGACCACAAGAATGCAACTCGTTCGTACCCTTTCCGAGCACGCCAGCATCGCTATGTCCAAGTCGGTGAGTGACCTCTCGTCAATTTCCCGAAACTGTGGGCTATACGTGAACAAGGGCTTGAAACTCGTTGCGGCGTAACACGACTGGATGGTATGTGTCTCGCTGACCGCCCTGGAGGTCTTGCCAGCTGGCAATCAGATAAGATTACATGGCCGAAACAAATCGTGTTAACATTCCTGCATCTGACAGATCACGCAGCAGGTTATTGTTTACGAGTGGGTTGGCGCAACACGATGCAGCTGCAGCATACTCAAAAACTTTACGTTGTTTGTTTGGTACGTGACAGACACAGCTATTCTACTTTTCAGCAGCATGACAATATCCCACAATTGACAGAATGCAGTGAGGCCAGCGTGGCCAGCGTGGGAGAACCCAGATGTGAAGATCAAGCTGTGGGAAAACAAGCACATGCAGTGGCAAAGGGTTCAATAGGTAAGCAGATGGTAGGTATATGACGATCACTGAGCGTGGGACGGGGGTTATGCTCATCCAATTTGAAAGCGCAAGTAAATTCGTTATTGGCGTAGAAAAAAACCTCTTTGCTTGCCTGCCTGTTGGTACCCATCTCGGACCGACGGACGCGCTCGTACCCATGTGGTCGGCTGTAAGTATACTATGTCACTGGGAAATTCATGCCGTACATACTTGGGTCACGGTGCGTTTCGGGAAACGCGATCGGGGATTGCATTTCCAGAGCATTTCAAGTTACACGGGCAGAGTTTGAGGTCGACGCTCAGGATGACGTGAGCGATCTACCGCTCAAGCAATCCGCCAGGCCATGAATAACAACTGCAAAGAGTATTTTCAGCTAATGCTACCAGTGGAACTTTGCATAAATACACGGAGTACGGTCGTACCCATGGCCTCATCTCCACAACATTTCGAACACCCTGGGCATACATCATGTCGACGTTTTCTTCAAAAGCCTACACGGAATCAGATATTGCTATCGTGAAAGCCTTGTAGGTGACACGTCCATCGTCTTCATTTTGGTAGAACTGATCCTGTTTTCCTCTAGTCAGGTTGATGACTTTATCAACGTCGCACTGCTGTGTGCGTAGCCAGCTACTTGAAGAGCGAAACGAAGACTCAATCGCCACATTTCAGCTGTCGCAATTTATGATCGTATCATCACGTTTGACGAGGAAATGCGGCTGGTGTGGTGTTACGGACTTCGAGGCAAGAATCTCAGTGCTGCATCGATACTTTTCCTTGCAAATCGATATCTATCTATATTATACGGTATTATCGGCTTTTTGTCCAGCAAAGTCTCTCCAGTGCGTAATTTCGCGCCCGGTGCTAACATTCAGCTGATAATATTGTTTACAGACGTGAGTCCAGATCAAGAGGACAGTCATTCGAACGCTGAACGTGCATTGATCAGAACCACTTGTGTCGCCATGACCCGGTTGATAGAAGGGATAATTCTAGGCATTATCTTATGCTTTGCTGGTAAGCTTCTCCACAACGTCCCATTATCATCGTTGCACTAACTTTTGGTAGTTTTTTCCGCATACCGGGTGTACGCCTTGCAAGTGTGGAAACACTCTCTTTTGGCAGCTGCAGTATTACTGCTGAATCTAATTCCCTTCGTTATCAATTTGGTAAGTGGGTGAGCTTCAAGTTTGACCGTGTCATCGAACTTATCACCCATTAGTATACTTTTGTTCGATACAAACCAGCCATCACAGGGCCGCCACTTTCGCCTTGTGGCATGATTGACCCTCTTAGTCCCTCCCTGGAAGCTCAGTACGTATCAACATGTCTTTGTGACCACCCATTCCGACGATTTTCGTAGATGTATATTCTCGCTTTTGTTTTGGTGACTCTCGGGTTTTTGATATCCTCTTAGTTGTCTATACCTGTCGTTTGTCTGCCATTGCCGCAGACGCGATAGTCCTAGCCTCGACTCTCACCAAAACGGTTCCTGAATGGATTGAGGCGCGAAAGTTGATAGCCGTACCCCTGTCGACTGTTATTATACAAGATGGTGTGTATCCCGTGAACTTGGTACCTTCCAATCTTGACCTATACTTTTTACTCAGGCTCCGCGTATTTTTTGTTAGTACCATGCTCGGGGTTCCGTACGTTCCGTATTTACCTAACTATCTGCCATCAGCATACTCCTAGTCATGAACATATTCCAGATGATCACCTTTTCGGTCTGGGTAGGTTTAACCGTGTGTCTTAGTCTGTTTTACACTAAAGACTGCTTACAGCAAATCCAATATTTGACCGCTTTTATTTACGTGTGAGTGTTATTATTTTGGGTCGCATTTGCAGAGCACAACATAACGATTATATTCAAGCTTAACTCCAATTCTCTCGTGCCGTCTCATGCTCAACCTACGTCGAATAAACGATCAACCAGGAAGCCCAAGACTAAACAGTCACATCCTCCGTCAACCCGATAGTCAATGTGGTGTTGTCGACGATCTCAATCCGGACGCCTTCATTCAAATCATGGACTCTCCGGGCGACTTAACTGGGCTTGATCATATGCAAGATGCCCAGCGCAACGAGCAATCGCCTGATATCTCTTCATCAGAGGAAAGGGACAGATTTTCCCAGGAAGACGAAAACGATATACAGGAGGTATGCCCTTATGCCCGCTTGACGTCTTTTGCGGCCGCACGCGACTCATTACTGGTGTTAGGTTCTGCGGCGAGTTTGACACACTTATTCACCCATCATGTTCCCCCTCACCTCCTTATTATCCTGTCAACTGCGAAGCACACAAATACTAGCCCTTCGAAACCTTACTAGACCATCCCCATCGAAACCTTAATTCCAATGAGAATGAAAAATACGAAACTTACACGCAAACTTATACTTGGCAATATCCCGTATAGTTATTCACCATAAAATACAATGTATTCAAGAAAGTCTATAATTGTACATCTATCGCCAAAAATTACTCTAGGTCATGAGCGTCGTAATATTCTTGACAGGTCATGGAAGGCAGGTGGACGGGCGAGTGTGGGGTAGTTTAGACAACGGTACCCTTGGTGGTGTTCAGGCGAGCGATCGTCGCGTCGTCGAGTTGGAGGTGATCCTTGACGAGCTCGGGAGGAGAGAGGGCGAGCCACTGAATGATTTGTTAGTTCTACATTGAAGGTTATCAGAAAGGTGGATCACGAACCTGGCCCAAGCTGATATCCTCGAACTTGTCTAGAGGCAAGCCGTTTAGGAAGCAGAATGTCGTGAGGGTAGAAAGCACTTACCAGACTTGAAGACCTCAAGGAAGCGAAGCGTAGTGTTTCCGGTGTTCTCGACGTAGTGACCGTAAGAAGCGGGGACATATCCAACATCACCGGCCTGTAGTCAGAAATATGAGCGTTAAGGTTCAACATGATTAATCAAAACACTCGCCTGATAGTTGAACGTCCTAGCATTGGCACTGGAGGCGAAGAGAGTGACACGAGCGTTGCCCTCGCTA
>JAXQIY010000070.1:0-12956 GCA_037041695.1 Irpex sp. PG99-01B2
CCCGAGGCGAAGAAGACCTTCATCAGCCTGTCTCGTCCTCTGGCTATAGAGGACGGCCTTTTGCCGACCGAGCTCTTCCCCCTTCGCAACGAAGTAGAGCGAGCAAACGCGACACGCCTATTGTCATTGACTGGACCCTCTGTCAAGTACGAGGCTCGGGACTCTGGGGCTGCGCCGCCGGAGAAAAGGGCCAAGCTGCTCGATAACATGGTAGCCACGCGATTGCTTGAGCTCAAGCAGGATGCACAGGTCATGTTGATCAAGAACGTCGATGAGTGTCTGGTCAACGGTACTGTGGGGAAAGTACTCGGCTTCTACAATATTACCACGTGCATCGCGAGCAGTGGCCCTCCGTCTGCCCCGGCTGGTTCCCCAGTGAAGAAGGAGAGTGGTACACCCAAACCGAAGTCTCCGTCGCAAGAAGCGAGCACAAGCAAAGCTGCAGGGTCGGTACGGAACGTCCAAGTAGGACCCGATGGACGAACTCCGATTTCCTTGATCAAGTGTCCGGACGACAAGGAGAATACTAAAGGCTCGAGTGCTCCTCCCAGCTCGAAGGGGAAGGCGAAGGCGAAGGATGAGGAGCTCTATCCTCTCGTGGAGTTTCGGACTCCTCTTGGGAAGGAGATCGTGCTTGTCGTTCGTGATGAGTTTAGGTATGAGGATAACGAGGGGAAGCTGTTGGCTCGACGTGTTCAGGTGATATTCACGAGTAACTTGGATATCTCCATGTTCTGACCTCATTTTGATATGCAGGTACCGTTGGTATTAGCATGGGCGATGTCGATTCATAAGAGTCAAGGACAAACCATCCAACGAGTGAAGATCGACCTTGGGAAGGTCTTTGAGAAAGGTACGTTCTTCTACGTGCTTCGTTCCCTAGTACTGAGAGTCCTGTTAGGGCAAAGCTACGTTGCTATCTCGCGCGCTGCGACTATGGAGGGGCTGCAAGTTCTCCGGTTCGATTCTAAGAAGGTATGACTCCCCCAATGTGTATTCGCCGGTGCATTAACGCGCTCCTTGTAGGTGATGGCGCACCCGAAAGTCATCGAATGGAGTAAGACCCTCGAGAAGGCATAGGAATGGAGTCAGACCCTCGAGAAGGCATAGTACTTGTGGCATGTTTTGATTTTAAGAAGGCAAGTTACGCCTTCACTCAATGCAGCGCTCACTCACAGACTGATGTGTTCTACTCTCACAGGCTACCGTCTGGCGTGCTGTGCACTCGCAGATAAAGCCTAAAGGCTGACCTGAAGGCCATTGAATGGAGTAAAAAGGCATGGCTCTGCTGGTGTCTGGCATGATAGATTACGATACTTACTAATGTATCATAACTAACTTTGTTGAATGTAGCATATAGTGGGTTGTGTCATGCATAGCACGGGACGCCAAATTTGGCAAGTATATCACACCCACTACACTCAAGATCGCCTGGCATGGTACAAGGGATACCACCGTACTGACTGATAACACCGATCAGTACAATTCCCAGCTATAGAAGATGTCAGCGTGAGCACACCCCTCGCGAATGTTTGAACCTGTAAGTACTGAATTGATTGATTGTTGCAATCCTGATACACACGTACTGACATCTGCTGTTCGGGCTCGTAGGCAAGCTTCGCATTTTAAAGTAAACTTTAAGTTCGAGCACCGACGACACGCGTCTGGAGAGGCTTAATTCTGCTTCATCGGCGACTTACGCGCTAGGCTAGATTCTCTGACGTTATTTTGAGACTCCAGGTACAATCTTACAGCCATACAATACGCGTATTGGGGGCAGGCCTTCCGTACCGAGGACGGCCTTGTCGAGTTCGTCAGCTTCACAGCTCATCCTAAGGTCGATCGCGTGAGTGGAGCCCATCATGGGACGAGTACCCATCATAGAGGTAGGAATTCACTTCACGGTGCAATGTAGTGCCTACGACTCATCTTGATGCCTCACTGGCGTACCCGAAACTTCCGCAGATGGTGTGACCCTAAAGACTGACTCGGAGATGTACAATTCTAATCGCTGTCTGTAGGCCTTCTTACCGGTATAATCTCATATTTCTGCTCAAGATCTTAAGGTAAGTTAGCGACGAGCTATTCTCTTCTATCTATTTTGCTAACAGCATCTTCTACATTGTAGTTATACGAGTCTCTTCATCTAAACCCTGGTAACAGCGGTATTGTGACTCTGGCAAACGAATACACGAAGTGATACGTGGCTTCTACTTCCCATGTACATCGCCCCCAATATCGTTTGGTAGGCAGATATCTATGGTCGGCATGATCCTATGCAATCCCTTGCACCAACCAACTTGCCCTCGTGTTCACGGTAACCTGACGATTCTGTTCAGAACCTGATTGCTAGCGCTTATCACCTTCCCAACCATCCGAGTCCGACAGGGTAAGTATCAAGGGTGCATACCTGATACGATTACGAACATATGAATAGCACTATATACTCTGAACTCCAATTATTTACTTCCTACCAGGCTACGCTTAGCAGCACGATATTTAAATGTTGATCTCGTTATAATTTTGGACAGTCCATGCATATGTATTTACTTTCAAGTACTAGCTCCCATTGAGCGTGTATTCTCTTGCATATGGTAATTTTTCTATGTCCTCTCTAGTAACAATAACACGTCAAGTGTTTGGTTAGACAGTCGTGACGGCTGGCGCGTGGACTGCGGAAATAGCCTATGTGGGTATGTCTGCTATGCTCGCTCGTGGCCTCGAGTTATTGGCAACATAGTAAGAGTCTACCCTAATAGTCGATCTGAATCAAGCAGCCAACAGGCGATCATTGACACAGAGACGAAGAAAGATATAGCTGCCCCGCTAAGTGTTAGATTGTACCGGTCGTTCGCGGTAGTATGAAGTTGATGGACGATTTGACAGGAAAGGTTCGCCGCAGCAACATGACCGTCACGAAATGAGTTTATTTCTGGCCAATCGCCATGATGCCAATGACATTGTATATTTTTAGAAGTTATAGCAGCCCTTAACCCACTTTACTCTTACCCGCGAAGGTATGCATTTTACCATGGCTCTATTCTGGGAGAATGTCGAAGGGTAAATTAAGGGTACTGAGGGGGTACGCTACTCTGCGTATAGCGAGCATGGGCTGGTAGGATCCCTTGGAGACGTGACGGAGTTCCACGAGAACGAGGGCGTCGAAGGGGGTCTGATCGGGACTCCACTCTGCGTTGTCTTGCCATGTCTCGTCTCTCTTGTACTCCTGCAACGGGTCGAAAGTGAGCCCTGGAACCAAGCAACGCAAGTAATTCATATATTGTGGAATATACTGACCCGATAGAACTGCTTGATGGCGGCCGCAACTTTACTGGCAAGTCTAGCTTTGGGAATCTTGCGGCGTTGCCCTTTGATTGTTTCTTCGATGCCAATGGCTTTGTCATAGGGTTGACAGCCGGGCCACTAGTTGGCAGTGATATTAGGCTCGCATACAAGGGGAAGAGGGAACAGTCACAATACCTGAAGACGTAAACTAATTTTTGTGGAAGTTGTACACAAAGGTGAGCTGCGCGCACCGTCGGACATGCCAGTAGTATTCTCGGTCGTATACATGGCGAACTCGGGCTGTAATGCAGCCTCAAGAGAGACCCCAGGAGCACCATGCCGAGTGAAAGAGATAGGCTCGCTAGCTGCAAAACCCATTGTCTGAGAGGGATAGACTCTTTGGGGAATCATAGTATCCTCTGTGTTGTCGCCGAAGACGAATTCTAACTTCTGTGAACGGCGTGGGTATTTAGCAGTGGTATGAACGACTGGGTGCCAGTGATCGGGAGACTCACTGCCATATCCGTGTCTGTGAGGGGCGAAGAGTATTTCGGAGCCTAAGGAACTTGAATACTAGAAGCCAGGGAGGGGCTCAGCTTCGTGGCTTTTCAGCTTTATCCGAAGGGAGAGGTTTTTGTATCCAAACCAAGCGTCTTTCGCTCATTTTACAGCTGTCAACAGTGCGAACTGTTATATGCGCAGAGGCGCGCGCAGGGAAGCCACGATTCCTTGTACTCTGTAGGTGAAGGTCCGTATTAGAGAAGAAAATCAAAGATGGTGATATTCAAACCATGGACTAGGAAGGTGCGGCTGGCCACGAGTCGCTCGAAAATTCAAGTTTGTGATTCAAATGGCTCTGCATGCGAGTTTATGCAGTAGAAATCGCAATGCTGTACGTTTGAACCCTGAGATTGAGGCGCGCTCAAGTCCTTTGGCTGTCAAGTGAGCGTGCAACGTCTGTTGACCGCTGCCTTGCTCTTCAGCTCTGCACGAAAGCGATCAGTCAGATGTTCTCGCTCTACGGAAACTACTTACACCGATAAATATGTGCACGTTGCGTTTCGTCGCTTGCAGTGTGAAACACCAATCTCTACGGCTGTTGCAGCGGACCTTTCGCTCTGTTTGACATGGAAATAAGAATCGGCAACGCCGGGAGTCAGAGAAATTGCATATAGAAGCATTCACGTACTGCGACATTGTGTGCAGGCCATAACAATGCGACAGGGTGGGCGGGAGCCGTCCGCTTGGCCGGGCATATGATATTCTTGGCCATAACCGTGAATGGTGCTATTGGATCGAGGGTTGACTCACGGGTAGTGCAGAGAAGAAGTCAGCCGACCTGTGCGCTGAACATGTCGAGCGGAACAAGTGATAGAGGGTTTTATTGAAGCCGTGGAGGTGCTGAATGGTGAATGGGGAACATCCTCGACGTTGCTCACCTTTATATCCCGAAGGTCTTGAGCTTTCGCTCATTTCACGGCTGTCAGCACTGTGTGAATGGTATGTACAGGCGATGAAGTTGACACCAGGGCGCTCAGGGAAGCTTTAGCTCCCTGTATAGGCGGAAATCGCATTCATTTCCATGGAGGTGGCGGAAAACCAGAAGCGTCTATGATATGACATATAGTCACTAGGGATCCAATTACTATTACTGACACTGTTAGCAAACAGGGTAATATATCGTGCAGGGTGATTGGAACATACGCACATGGTCGAATGACAAGCATCAGTAAACTGACTCGCCGCATTGAGGTTTGTTATAGAGCGCTATATGACATTGAGCCCTCAAATGTTACCAGCAAAGCATACAAGAGTTAGTACCTATATGATATGCAGGCATGGTGTTGTAGTGCCAGTCTCTCTGGTAGTTCCGTGCCGGCCTTCCTTGTCCGCCCTCCGTATAAGGTAGCCCTTCATCAACGTTCACGCCATCCGATAAGTAGCGATAATGATGGAAAACAGCATGGAACCCGAGTAATAATGTGGCAACTACTGAGTGGTAGGATGGCCCGCCTTCAGGCGGCTAATTGACCAGTATATCAGCGGCGACGACATTGAATGTCTCTTGCAGCAAAGCATGATCATGAGAACGATTGCACACCATTATTCCTTGATCCGCGAGGTATAGTAGTATTTACGCCAGTTACGGGATCGTTCGAGTCATAGAGGACACCCTGGATCAGCACATGCTTCCCGAATGTCTGGAAGACGCCACTACCACACACCTCGTTCAGTATTACATGGTTCGGCTTGTCCGTGCGGTGACGCTGAAAATGCTCCCGTGTCGCGGATACGACTGATGATATCTGGGCTGTGGGATAAGTGTTGTAATCAGTTAGACTCTCACGGAAGATCGGTGGGTAATCGAAGACATACTAGTTTGTGATGTAAGGCGGAAATGCTTGGGGTAGAAGGACTGTGGTTTGGTTGTCGTCCGAGCGAGCGCTCGGAACGCTCGATGTTTACCTTTGTTTATCTTCCATTATCAAGCCACTCGTGTTTCCGATTAAAATCTAGATAGTCATTTCTCTATGGACACTGCCTCGTTTTACATGTATATAGGTGCCAGAACTAGAAAATCAAAGAGAGACGCCATAGCATGTTTGATTACACCGACAAACCCAACCTCGAAATCCATCAGGGACATCCTTTGCCGTCATGTGCCCGCCTGTAGTAAGTATGTACCAGTGAAATAAAGCAAGTGGGTCTACCTCCGACGTCGGACAGCAAGCATAGTTGAATCTGTCATCTAGGATATTAGCCGGCAACAAGGAGGAGATCTTACTATCTACTTATGTTGAAGATGTGAGGAGTAACGGGATTCACGGATTCTGTGCCTCCGGTAGTCTCGGTTCCAGACGTCGGAAGTCGCCGAGTACGGTTGCCCAGCAGGGTAGAGCAGGGTCAGGTCTAATTCCCAGCTCCCAAGGTCAAGTTCTCGTTTTCATCAGTCACTGCGTATCTGCCAATTTTTTCCCGCCGGAAATATGCGGGGAAAGTGAAGGAGAAAAGGTTTGACAAGTCTCACACTTTCCCGTAAGAAGATGAGTGGCCAAATTATAGTTTTGCGCTAGCCTTTTGCGACGAAGAAAATGTATTGTAAAAAGGTTCATTATGTAGTCCATATTTCCTAACATATACCCTACGACCATAACAAACCTTTGTATGTTTCTTTTTCGTCCGAAAAAATGCTTCATTGTATCGACTCAAAAAAGAAACATACAAAGGTTTGTTATGGTCGTAGGGTATATGTTAGGAAATATGGACTACATAATGAACCTTTTTACAATACATTTTCTTCGTCGCAAAAGGCTAGCGCAAAACTATAATTTGGCCACTCATCTTCTTACGGGAAAGTGTGAGACTTGTCAAACCTTTTCTCCTTCACTTTCCCCGCATATTTCCGGCGGGAAAAAATTGGCAGATACGCAGTGACTGATGAAAACGAGAACTTGACCTTGGGAGCTGGGAATTAGACCTGACCCTGCTCTACCCTGCTGGGCAACCGTACTCGGCGACTTCCGACGTCTGGAACCGAGACTACCGGAGGCACAGAATCCGTGAATCCCGTTACTCCTCACATCTTCAACATAAGTAGATAGTAAGATCTCCTCCTTGTTGCCGGCTAATATCCTAGATGACAGATTCAACTATGCTTGCTGTCCGACGTCGGAGGTAGACCCACTTGCTTTATTTCACTGGTACATACTTACTACAGGCGGGCACATGACGGCAAAGGATGTCCCTGATGGATTTCGAGGTTGGGTTTGTCGGTGTAATCAAACATGCTATGGCGTCTCTCTTTGATTTTCTAGTTCTGGCACCTATATACATGTAAAACGAGGCAGTGTCCATAGAGAAATGACTATCTAGATTTTAATCGGAAACACGAGTGGCTTGATAATGGAAGATAAACAAAGGTAAACATCGAGCGTTCCGAGCGCTCGCTCGGACGACAACCAAACCACAGTCCTTCTACCCCAAGCATTTCCGCCTTACATCACAAACTAGTATGTCTTCGATTACCCACCGATCTTCCGTGAGAGTCTAACTGATTACAACACTTATCCCACAGCCCAGATATCATCAGTCGTATCCGCGACACGGGAGCATTTTCAGCGTCACCGCACGGACAAGCCGAACCATGTAATACTGAACGAGGTGTGTGGTAGTGGCGTCTTCCAGACATTCGGGAAGCATGTGCTGATCCAGGGTGTCCTCTATGACTCGAACGATCCCGTAACTGGCGTAAATACTACTATACCTCGCGGATCAAGGAATAATGGTGTGCAATCGTTCTCATGATCATGCTTTGCTGCAAGAGACATTCAATGTCGTCGCCGCTGATATACTGGTCAATTAGCCGCCTGAAGGCGGGCCATCCTACCACTCAGTAGTTGCCACATTATTACTCGGGTTCCATGCTGTTTTCCATCATTATCGCTACTTATCGGATGGCGTGAACGTTGATGAAGGGCTACCTTATACGGAGGGCGGACAAGGAAGGCCGGCACGGAACTACCAGAGAGACTGGCACTACAACACCATGCCTGCATATCATATAGGTACTAACTCTTGTATGCTTTGCTGGTAACATTTGAGGGCTCAATGTCATATAGCGCTCTATAACAAACCTCAATGCGGCGAGTCAGTTTACTGATGCTTGTCATTCGACCATGTGCGTATGTTCCAATCACCCTGCACGATATATTACCCTGTTTGCTAACAGTGTCAGTAATAGTAATTGGATCCCTAGTGACTATATGTCATATCATAGACGCTTCTGGTTTTCCGCCACCTCCATGGAAATGAATGCGATTTCCGCCTATACAGGGAGCTAAAGCTTCCCTGAGCGCCCTGGTGTCAACTTCATCGCCTGTACATACCATTCACACAGTGCTGACAGCCGTGAAATGAGCGAAAGCTCAAGACCTTCGGGATATAAAGGTGAGCAACGTCGAGGATGTTCCCCATTCACCATTCAGCACCTCCACGGCTTCAATAAAACCCTCTATCACTTGTTCCGCTCGACATGTTCAGCGCACAGGTCGGCTGACTTCTTCTCTGCACTACCCGTGAGTCAACCCTCGATCCAATAGCACCATTCACGGTTATGGCCAAGAATATCATATGCCCGGCCAAGCGGACGGCTCCCGCCCACCCTGTCGCATTGTTATGGCCTGCACACAATGTCGCAGTACGTGAATGCTTCTATATGCAATTTCTCTGACTCCCGGCGTTGCCGATTCTTATTTCCATGTCAAACAGAGCGAAAGGTCCGCTGCAACAGCCGTAGAGATTGGTGTTTCACACTGCAAGCGACGAAACGCAACGTGCACATATTTATCGGTGTAAGTAGTTTCCGTAGAGCGAGAACATCTGACTGATCGCTTTCGTGCAGAGCTGAAGAGCAAGGCAGCGGTCAACAGACGTTGCACGCTCACTTGACAGCCAAAGGACTTGAGCGCGCCTCAATCTCAGGGTTCAAACGTACAGCATTGCGATTTCTACTGCATAAACTCGCATGCAGAGCCATTTGAATCACAAACTTGAATTTTCGAGCGACTCGTGGCCAGCCGCACCTTCCTAGTCCATGGTTTGAATATCACCATCTTTGATTTTCTTCTCTAATACGGACCTTCACCTACAGAGTACAAGGAATCGTGGCTTCCCTGCGCGCGCCTCTGCGCATATAACAGTTCGCACTGTTGACAGCTGTAAAATGAGCGAAAGACGCTTGGTTTGGATACAAAAACCTCTCCCTTCGGATAAAGCTGAAAAGCCACGAAGCTGAGCCCCTCCCTGGCTTCTAGTATTCAAGTTCCTTAGGCTCCGAAATACTCTTCGCCCCTCACAGACACGGATATGGCAGTGAGTCTCCCGATCACTGGCACCCAGTCGTTCATACCACTGCTAAATACCCACGCCGTTCACAGAAGTTAGAATTCGTCTTCGGCGACAACACAGAGGATACTATGATTCCCCAAAGAGTCTATCCCTCTCAGACAATGGGTTTTGCAGCTAGCGAGCCTATCTCTTTCACTCGGCATGGTGCTCCTGGGGTCTCTCTTGAGGCTGCATTACAGCCCGAGTTCGCCATGTATACGACCGAGAATACTACTGGCATGTCCGACGGTGCGCGCAGCTCACCTTTGTGTACAACTTCCACAAAAATTAGTTTACGTCTTCAGGTATTGTGACTGTTCCCTCTTCCCCTTGTATGCGAGCCTAATATCACTGCCAACTAGTGGCCCGGCTGTCAACCCTATGACAAAGCCATTGGCATCGAAGAAACAATCAAAGGGCAACGCCGCAAGATTCCCAAAGCTAGACTTGCCAGTAAAGTTGCGGCCGCCATCAAGCAGTTCTATCGGGTCAGTATATTCCACAATATATGAATTACTTGCGTTGCTTGGTTCCAGGGCTCACTTTCGACCCGTTGCAGGAGTACAAGAGAGACGAGACATGGCAAGACAACGCAGAGTGGAGTCCCGATCAGACCCCCTTCGACGCCCTCGTTCTCGTGGAACTCCGTCACGTCTCCAAGGGATCCTACCAGCCCATGCTCGCTATACGCAGAGTAGCGTACCCCCTCAGTACCCTTAATTTACCCTTCGACATTCTCCCAGAATAGAGCCATGGTAAAATGCATACCTTCGCGGGTAAGAGTAAAGTGGGTTAAGGGCTGCTATAACTTCTAAAAATATACAATGTCATTGGCATCATGGCGATTGGCCAGAAATAAACTCATTTCGTGACGGTCATGTTGCTGCGGCGAACCTTTCCTGTCAAATCGTCCATCAACTTCATACTACCGCGAACGACCGGTACAATCTAACACTTAGCGGGGCAGCTATATCTTTCTTCGTCTCTGTGTCAATGATCGCCTGTTGGCTGCTTGATTCAGATCGACTATTAGGGTAGACTCTTACTATGTTGCCAATAACTCGAGGCCACGAGCGAGCATAGCAGACATACCCACATAGGCTATTTCCGCAGTCCACGCGCCAGCCGTCACGACTGTCTAACCAAACACTTGACGTGTTATTGTTACTAGAGAGGACATAGAAAAATTACCATATGCAAGAGAATACACGCTCAATGGGAGCTAGTACTTGAAAGTAAATACATATGCATGGACTGTCCAAAATTATAACGAGATCAACATTTAAATATCGTGCTGCTAAGCGTAGCCTGGTAGGAAGTAAATAATTGGAGTTCAGAGTATATAGTGCTATTCATATGTTCGTAATCGTATCAGGTATGCACCCTTGATACTTACCCTGTCGGACTCGGATGGTTGGGAAGGTGATAAGCGCTAGCAATCAGGTTCTGAACAGAATCGTCAGGTTACCGTGAACACGAGGGCAAGTTGGTTGGTGCAAGGGATTGCATAGGATCATGCCGACCATAGATATCTGCCTACCAAACGATATTGGGGGCGATGTACATGGGAAGTAGAAGCCACGTATCACTTCGTGTATTCGTTTGCCAGAGTCACAATACCGCTGTTACCAGGGTTTAGATGAAGAGACTCGTATAACTACAATGTAGAAGATGCTGTTAGCAAAATAGATAGAAGAGAATAGCTCGTCGCTAACTTACCTTAAGATCTTGAGCAGAAATATGAGATTATACCGGTAAGAAGGCCTACAGACAGCGATTAGAATTGTACATCTCCGAGTCAGTCTTTAGGGTCACACCATCTGCGGAAGTTTCGGGTACGCCAGTGAGGCATCAAGATGAGTCGTAGGCACTACATTGCACCGTGAAGTGAATTCCTACCTCTATGATGGGTACTCGTCCCATGATGGGCTCCACTCACGCGATCGACCTTAGGATGAGCTGTGAAGCTGACGAACTCGACAAGGCCGTCCTCGGTACGGAAGGCCTGCCCCCAATACGCGTATTGTATGGCTGTAAGATTGTACCTGGAGTCTCAAAATAACGTCAGAGAATCTAGCCTAGCGCGTAAGTCGCCGATGAAGCAGAATTAAGCCTCTCCAGACGCGTGTCGTCGGTGCTCGAACTTAAAGTTTACTTTAAAATGCGAAGCTTGCCTACGAGCCCGAACAGCAGATGTCAGTACGTGTGTATCAGGATTGCAACAATCAATCAATTCAGTACTTACAGGTTCAAACATTCGCGAGGGGTGTGCTCACGCTGACATCTTCTATAGCTGGGAATTGTACTGATCGGTGTTATCAGTCAGTACGGTGGTATCCCTTGTACCATGCCAGGCGATCTTGAGTGTAGTGGGTGTGATATACTTGCCAAATTTGGCGTCCCGTGCTATGCATGACACAACCCACTATATGCTACATTCAACAAAGTTAGTTATGATACATTAGTAAGTATCGTAATCTATCATGCCAGACACCAGCAGAGCCATGCCTTTTTACTCCATTCAATGGCCTTCAGGTCAGCCTTTAGGCTTTATCTGCGAGTGCACAGCACGCCAGACGGTAGCCTGTGAGAGTAGAACACATCAGTCTGTGAGTGAGCGCTGCATTGAGTGAAGGCGTAACTTGCCTTCTTAAAATCAAAACATGCCACAAGTACTATGCCTTCTCGAGGGTCTGACTCCATTCCTATGCCTTCTCGAGGGTCTTACTCCATTCGATGACTTTCGGGTGCGCCATCACCTACAAGGAGCGCGTTAATGCACCGGCGAATACACATTGGGGGAGTCATACCTTCTTAGAATCGAACCGGAGAACTTGCAGCCCCTCCATAGTCGCAGCGCGCGAGATAGCAACGTAGCTTTGCCCTAACAGGACTCTCAGTACTAGGGAACGAAGCACGTAGAAGAACGTACCTTTCTCAAAGACCTTCCCAAGGTCGATCTTCACTCGTTGGATGGTTTGTCCTTGACTCTTATGAATCGACATCGCCCATGCTAATACCAACGGTACCTGCATATCAAAATGAGGTCAGAACATGGAGATATCCAAGTTACTCGTGAATATCACCTGAACACGTCGAGCCAACAGCTTCCCCTCGTTATCCTCATACCTAAACTCATCACGAACGACAAGCACGATCTCCTTCCCAAGAGGAGTCCGAAACTCCACGAGAGGATAGAGCTCCTCATCCTTCGCCTTCGCCTTCCCCTTCGAGCTGGGAGGAGCACTCGAGCCTTTAGTATTCTCCTTGTCGTCCGGACACTTGATCAAGGAAATCGGAGTTCGTCCATCGGGTCCTACTTGGACGTTCCGTACCGACCCTGCAGCTTTGCTTGTGCTCGCTTCTTGCGACGGAGACTTCGGTTTGGGTGTACCACTCTCCTTCTTCACTGGGGAACCAGCCGGGGCAGACGGAGGGCCACTGCTCGCGATGCACGTGGTAATATTGTAGAAGCCGAGTACTTTCCCCACAGTACCGTTGACCAGACACTCATCGACGTTCTTGATCAACATGACCTGTGCATCCTGCTTGAGCTCAAGCAATCGCGTGGCTACCATGTTATCGAGCAGCTTGGCCCTTTTCTCCGGCGGCGCAGCCCCAGAGTCCCGAGCCTCGTACTTGACAGAGGGTCCAGTCAATGACAATAGGCGTGTCGCGTTTGCTCGCTCTACTTCGTTGCGAAGGGGGAAGAGCTCGGTCGGCAAAAGGCCGTCCTCTATAGCCAGAGGACGAGACAGGCTGATGAAGGTCTTCTTCGCCTCGGG
>JAXQIY010000071.1:0-13770 GCA_037041695.1 Irpex sp. PG99-01B2
GGCCACCTACATACCTGCTGACATGTTTAGAGCATTAAGTATATAGCCAGTGGGCTAATTTTGAATTCATATGTCATTCTCGTCTTTCAAGGAATCATGTCAGGAATCATGCCAGGAATCATGCCGGGAATCATGCCATGCATTATGCCACACATGACACCATGTCCGATACTACGTCTTATAGTATGGGCTTACTTCAAATACATGTACAGTATGTAATACTACATGCTTGAGATGCTTACGAAATGCCTATGATACTTTGAAGCGGAGTTTGAAATCTTAGGTCGTCATCCAAAGCCATCCAGCTCATAACTTTCTCAAATCTCCACCTTTTGGGATAAAAGTTTGACAGTTGGAAAGGCCTTTTCCAGGACTATAATCTGATGTAGTTTTTCTGTAGATTTAATGTGTAATGGCCCCTACAAAAATCGAAAACTGTTTGACATCAAAAAAGCGCCCAACTACATGCAAAAGCTAATGAATTTGTTACCAACTGTATTGGCAGAATTAGACGCTGAGGGACCACTCGCGTTACATCTCGCAGTTGTCCAAAGCGCTAGGTCGCACTGGAACGATTCTTCTTCGTACCTCAGGAATCGTGAACCCTCTGAATCACGCAGGGAGCGGTAAGTCTGTAGCTGATAATAATGCTAAAGTACTCCTTGACACAGCCCTGATGTGATTGGATGATTTCGCTGAGAAGATGGCCTGAGAGGTTGGCCCAAAATGTACTGTCTTCATGTTACAAATCACTACATGCTTGTTAAAATTGGGGAACCACGCAAATTGGATTTATAAACATTAATACAGGCTACTATAGATGCCAAGATAATTACGAAATATAAACTGAAAATCTGCATGTCCATGTACAATTTCTAGGCACAAGAGATCTTTCAGGCCAACCACAAATAAACAAAGTAATCCACCTAAGACATTGATTTTGAAATGAAATTGTGCGGACACTCTTTCACCATGTATAGGAGCATTTTAATCTTGTGATATGTTATAGAACTATTGTTCCTTGAGCGATTCAGAAGGTAATGTTTGTCCAACTACAGGATTGATGGTAGTTTTCATATGTGTCGTATCTTCTAACGTATCCTCATTCATCTCGGGTGGTTTTTATGCAGCATTACAGTGTATATCAACTACTCCTACAGTGGATATTTTGGTGATTTTAGGTAGATCAACGCTGCCCGAAATCACGACAAAAGCACACAAGGTGCACCTTTCATATAAGGATGTTGCAGGACTTTTTGCTGCTACTGTATAACGTGGATTGGGAGGTTATTGACAACAAACCATTGATGACTCACCACCATACTCACAATCCTCAGCATGCTCTTACAAATCTGTTTCTTATTGTGTCAGTGCCATCCTAGCTTTTCGTTATTATATGCGACGTTTCCAACTGCCCATTTTCGCATGACAAGAAACAATTGTTCTTTGATGTGCTTGTGCACGACCCAATTATTGATCTCACCTTACGCACCATATTGATTCGTAGGCTTACTTGGAAACACACCCTGTCCATTTGTGCTTTGTATTTACCAGGAACGCAGTTTGTAATCACAGCATTGCATCTTCCCACATAATAACATCAACTTGCAAATTACTCCAGTACTGTGACAAAACATTGATCACCTTACACCATTAAGGCTCTTTCTTCTGACCACAACTCGTTCAACTCTATGACAGCAGGCAATTCATCCTTCAGCATCATCCATCCCATCATGTCATGCCACAATCTACTTGTTGGTTGTGGTTAGCAAGGCCGACAAGCAGCAGATCACGATTCCTGAGGCTACTGAGATGTACCAATATATACAATAAGCTATGATGATCATATGAGTTGTTATTTATCAAATGAATATTTAGTAACACTCTTTTGAGATAATACACACAGAATCCAAATACAAATGTAATACATTAACATTGGAAATTAGTTACACTAAAAATTATTTTTGTTCCTGTAGAATGTGTTTGATTCAACAAAGCAATATTTTGAATAGAACAAAGTTCAAAGATTATTCAATCCATACAATAGCATTAATATTTTCTCTATATACTTTGAACTACAGAAGATATTGAAATTCTGAGATCATATTCAGGATCCTAGTTAAAATACAATCCCAGCAAGGTATGTATTGATTTTAACATCAGAATACATTGATGTCATGTCATGTTATTCAAAGAAAGCAAAATATCAAAATCAGCACTCACTTGTGGGAGTGAGGCCATCAAGTGGCAGGAAACGATTCCTGAGTTTTGATAAATTTGAAACTATAGTAAAACAATCAAACATAGACCTTATGAAATACTACGAGGAGTGTAGAAGCAATAACTTTGTAAAATAGTTCAAACTCCAAGCGGCAAGCATCTAAACTGTTTCACCAAAAGGTGATTTAAATCAGGTGTATTTTCATTCAGACAAAGTATATATGTATATTCAGTCACTATGCCAGTTCTCTGCCAAAGCTGTGATGTTACTGTACTGCACAAATTAGATTTAACTCTGCAAAAATTTGAAAGAAGAATGAAAGAAATTGAGGATTTTTTGTGTATCTCAAATGGTCAGATTATGGATCACTAGAGTAATTAAAAATGATAGTTTGAATTTGAAATTGTGAGCCAAAACGGTATGCAAAACTCTATATATATTGATTTTATGTTTTCATATGTCATCATATGTTTAGAGCATGTGATTACCTTAGGAATTGTGAACATGACATCAATGTATTTTGATGTCAAAATTAATACATACCTTGCTGGAATTGTATTTTAACTAGACTTCTGAATATGATCTCAAATTTCAATCTCTTCTGTGGCTCAAAAGATATGAAGCAGATATTGTACAGGTTGAATAATCTTTGAGATTTGCTTTGTATCACAAAGTACCATAAGTATGAGTTAAACTTTGTTTTATTCAAAATATTGCTTTGTTGAATCAAATACTTTGTACAGCAACAAAAATAATTTTGTAGTGTGACTAATTTCTAATATTAATGTATTACATTTTTATTTAAATTAAGCATATATTGCTTCAAAATAGTGTTACTAAATGTCAATTCAATAAATAACAACTCATATGATCATCATAACTTATTATATATATTGGTACATCATAAATCGTGATCTGTCGCTTGCCAGCCTTGCTAACCACAGGTAGAAGCTACTTGCATGCAGTGACGAGTGCAACTACCACCACACCCACAGATAGAACATACACGAAACCTACAGTGAGTGCGACACACTGACGATCTCACAATTGTGACGATGGTATGCACAGGTTGTCCAATCAAATGTCGCACATCAGAGATGACGAGCACAGCGAAGTCGTGTGTGCCTTTGGTTGATGGGCTCTGACAATTGTGGTCTGGACTCTGGTAGGGAGAATGACGCTTCTTGCCACTTGACCCTCTGGTCCATAGTATCATCTTGGCTGTAATCCTTGCGAGAGCTGTTCTGCTGTGGACTGAACCAGTGTCAGCTGTATCTGTTGCGTGTCATATCAAGCGGCAACATACTTGTACGACCATGACCGTTAGCCATTCTTCTGTTGGTAGATGCCTGATGCACGCTTTTCATTGTATCAGCTGGCATCAGCTCGCACAATACCTCTTATTCCTCTGTCTTGTCCCAGTTTTCTATTTCTAATGTCGACTCGTTGATTGTGCACGCAAATGAACATGTTCCCTCTCCCAAGTCTATAGTAGTCAATGACTCTGCCACTGTGTCTGTTGCACTCACCACGCCTCCGTGTGTTGCCCTCTTTGGAGGTCCTATTTTTGCACCGGGTGGTATGATCATGAAGTGCGAACTGTCCATCGTAGGTTCATTCTCAGGGGTGACAATGGTATGTCTGACATAATAGTCGCGAATAGTCGTGATTGGTTAATCGAGATCGTCAATGACAAGGTTGAGTATCTGGGATACAGTGTACTATCAGAGCTAAGGCTTGAAATGTGTAAACAATATGTATATACCACACGTCCAGTACAACTTTTAGCACACTTACTATGCATGACAGCTAAAACACATGTGAGAGCACCACACCAGATAAACAGGGAATGAGTACAAGAGTATCGATGTGGGGACAAATTTGGCCACTGTCTACCTGTTTATTCTCGAATATAGAATACAGTGCAGCTGTATATCTCACCATATGATTCTAGGAAAACAGTATAAAACAGCATGATTATTTGTGGAATGAATGTACATACAGATATCACGGTTTACAGAGGTCACAACATATTTAGATATCCTCCAAATGTCTTAAGGTTGCTAGTGTTGACCAAGGGTAAGGGTAACCCCCAAGGGTCAGGGGTAGGGGTACCGGAGGGTAAGGGTAGGGGTACATGAAGTCGGACCCTTGGACCCTTTGTGTACCCTTATGTTGCAATAGGTGTTAATCTTTAGAGGAATGCTATCTCTGATTGCGCGCACATGGTTTTAATAGCTTATACCTTGAATCTTGATCTGTGCGCCATATATAGAAGTTCCAATCACTTGGCGCAGACTTTGCCGCTCGGCCGCCCATGTACTCGATCGTGTACGGCCTATACGGCCTCAGCCAGAGTAAATTTTAATAATATAACACATTTTGAACTCGACGCATATCCTCTCAGCAAAGTATGCCTACAAAACGCAAGTCCACCGCCAAAAGCTCGACGCCGGCAAAGAAAGCGAAAGCATCTGCCGTCCCGAAAGACACCACTCAGGCTCGCACTCAGGGGTCGTCGAGAAGTACATCGAGCCGCGCTGCTAGTGTCGAAGATGTCCCTGACGAGGGCGAGACCAGCAATGATGAACTGAGGGCCGATTCTAGCGCAGAGCCTGAAGAACCGGAAGAGGACCCTGAGGCACAACTCAGTAAATAATGGTCTTCTGAGCTTATTCAACATGGAAAACACTTACCGTGTCAATAGAACGACTTCAAGCCGGTTGGACAGCCTTAATATATGCTTTTTACGAACCCGAGGTCACCATCACGCATATTAACAATCGTCGTGCTCACCGTTTCCATTGTGCTGCGCTTGGATGCAAATCGTCGATCTTGCGGTATCTCGATACAAACGATTCCACCTCGACCGGGAACCTTCGAAAGCACGTCCGAGGCTGCAAAAAGTGGGGAGACGAAGCACTAGATATTGCAGAGGAAGCCGGCCTCAATGCAGACAAGACTCGCGAGTGTCTTCAAAACGTCATGCGAGCCGGGTCTATTGAAAAGGCCTTCGAGCGGAAGGGTAAGGGAAAGGTCAGCTATTCGTCGCGTCAGCACACCCGAGAGGAAACACGGTATGTCAGCGTGTTTAACCGTGTATCGACAGATAGACTCACCTTGTCGCTTGACACTGGTTGCTATCAGTGCCGAGATTGTTCGATGGGTATGCGGCGCGTTGCGCCCAATAGCTATGATCGAGGACGGAGGATTCAAGTGTCTCATGAAGACAGGTCGACCCAGCTACTGGCTCCCATCACGGACGACCGTGTCAAGGGATATTAAGACAGTATTTAAGAATGTCCGGGTGCGAATCGCGAAGATGCTGCAGGTCAGTGCATTGAACATGAGAGGGAGATCGATTTTACTCACCAATAACCGTCTCTAGGATTACTCGGGAAAACTCAGCTTCACCACCGATTGTTGGACCTCGCCTAATCACCGTGCGTTTGCCGCGTTTGCCGTCCACCTTGAGCACAAGGGTGAACCTTTGTCGTTCCCCTTGGACGTCGTCGAAATCCCGAAGTCCCATACTGGTGAGACTCTGGCCCGGGAGTTTGAGGATATGTTGCGCAACTTCGGCCTGCGAGAAAAGGTGCGCACACATCCGAGTAAAGAGTCACTACTCAGTACTTACCGAGCGGTGACCGGTGAACAACCAGCTTCATCACATCACTACTGACAGCGCTTCGTCGAACAATGTGATGGTGAGAAACTTGGGCGTTCGTATTTCTACTTTCTCAGGCGCAGTAAACCACGTACGTTGTTTCGACCATGTTGTCTCGCTCAGCGCGAAGTCTGTCCTCTCCCTTTTCGACGTCGCCAAGGAAGGTAAAGAAGACGCGAGCCTGGACAACGCGGAGAAGGCGCTACGAGAGTTAGCCGATGGCCTTGAACTCGAAGAGGCCATGCACAGGATTATCGCTCCCGACGACAGTATGGGCGAAGAGGACGACGACACGGACATTGGCAATCCAATGGAGGAGGTGACACATAGCATGTCACCCGAAGAACTGGATGAACTTCGTAGCTCGACGATTCCCGTGCAGACTGTATTGGTAAAGGTACGTACAGAGTTTCTATCTTGCAGCTGCAGTCGTCTTACCATACTGCCCCTTATGAACAGCTTCGCAAGGTATCGTTTGCCATCATCAACTCCTCAACCATCTTGCTGCCTGCATGGCGCAAGATTGTAGTAAAGCATAAGCTTTCAAATCGTCTTATGCCTCGTGACGTACGTACCCGATGGAATTCGACTTACACGATGGTTTCTTTTGCTGTCGAGTACCAGGCTGCCATAGACAAAATTACGGGTGATCGAGGGATGGGGTTACGAGACTATGAGCTCTCAGCGAATGAATGGGAGATTGTAGAGCAGTTGAGTGAGTTACTGAAGGTACGTACAACGGCAGCATCGTTTGTTTTTGTTATGGTTGATATTGACTGTTGTACCTGTAGATTTTCTATGACGCCACCCAAATATTTTCTCGCAAGACTCCTAGCCTAGCCACGGTGATCCCCACGATGGACCGTATAGACGAACACCTCGCCACGGCATCCATCAACCAGACATATCCGGCGTGTATTCGAGCGGCCGCCTCCTTGGGAAAGAAGACGATAAATAGGTATTATGATCTAACAGATGGTTCTGAGTCATACCGCATCGCTATGGGTGCGTGTCCGTTCATACAATCACTTGTTCAATACTAATTCTATCGTTCTACGATATAGTACTGAATCCGCGGTACAAGCTACAATACTTCAAACAGGCTAAGTGGCCCGAAGACTGGATCAACACCGCGAAAGACATCACACGCGACGAATACGAACGGAGTTACGCACACAAAGCTGTGGACAGCGAAGCCACCACTGACGATGTCGTAATCATCGCCAACGGTGTCGGAACGACGAAGTCCACGGCCGCAGCTGCTAAGGTAAGCTCTAAGAACTCTTGCGCATATGTAAATATCGTACTTACTACTGGATATTCTGTGTAGCCATCGACGAACATGTTCGACGACATGTTCGAAGACGAAGACGACCTGGAAGCAGAGGCTCTCGAAGACGAGTTCGAGGACTTCCTGGCACAACCCCCAGAGACGAAGAAAAGCTGCCCAAGTCCAATGCGCTGGTGGTACGAGCACCGGGACAGGTATCCTCGTCTCTCCCGGATGGCGCTCGACTATCTTAGTATTCCTGGTACGTCGTCTGGCACATTAGACATGTTTTCGTTGTATACTGATCTATATGCTTAGCAACCACGGTCGACGTCGAACGCTTGTTCTCGAAGGGCCGTATAGTCTTGCCCCATGTCCGTAATCGACTGACCGGCCAGTCCGTGCGGGCGCTGCTGTGCGTGAGCGAGTGGGTTCGACTCGGACTGATTAAGGACAGTGACATCAAGTCCGCAGCGAGAGAGCCGGAAGTACTAGAAGAGGAGAGCGTAGAGGAGGTTGCCGTGGGATGGGACACTATCATTTTCAATGACGGCACAAAGTAGACGTTGACTGTACACATTAGCAATAGACTCAATGTACGATCTGCTCATACAAAGTACATGACCACTATAGCACAAAGTGCTACTGATACGAGCGCCTCGGTGGCCTCACCGTCACGGTACGATTGCACACAAAGTTCATTACGGGCTCCAAGCGGCCTCTGCATGACCTCGACCAGTACACACCGCTGCCAATTGTCATAGGCCAGAAACATCACCTCGGGCTTCAGCCTTATGCAAGTCTCAAGCATACGAGTACGGGTTGCTATTGTGGGGAGTTGTGTTTGTCAATTCATACAGGTCGCACCATTCGGACGACAGGTGCGTATCAGTCTTCACGCCGGCTGTGTAGCTATTTGACACCGTAGCTCCAGGTGGTCATTGCCGTGCTCGACCTGGCCACAGTCTGTGCGGAAGCAACACCGCTAATGCTACAAGTGCTCATGGATTCTGGTCGCCATAATCTCATCAACACCACGGTTTCGCGGTCGGCCTATCTCTCAAATCTGTCAGCACGCATATGCAATACCCTTACGCCCGCACAAGTGTCTGACGGAGCTGACCGTCGTCTCTGGATATTGGCCTTGTGGGTAGCTCTCGCGGAAAGGGAACGGCGACGAAAGAGGTGCACCGCACATCTATTCAACATACTAGTCGAGACCTATAGAACTTGGGACCCCTGCGGCTTCAAAGAGATTACGGAAGACGGGCTCACGCAAGCTATGAACATTCTATCACTGTAGCCGTTTGATTGTATACTAGTATGTTAAATGCTCAGTCCCTAGTACATGTCGCGCTATCAAATAAAAGGCCACAATCTACATGCATAGCAGCTGCAATCGTATAAGCGTTCTCTTTTGACAATCGGCAGCCGTTAACCAAGCTCCGGTACCACCCTTCGTGATCTACACTCCATGCATAATTGCGTACATCGTTAAGGAGATTCGGGGAGAGGTTGAGAGCCTTTATGAAGGCTTCGCACGTGGGCAAGGAGATTTGCTGCACAATGTCTTGAGCTTATAGTTTATTCAGCGATGCTCAAACTTACTTACCTGTCTAGCATTTCCTGGTCCCTGAACATCGTCGAGTAGCTGTGATAGTTGGGTTTGCATGTTGATGAGGCCATTGACCGCATTTTCGAGCCGTGAGGTCCTATCCTCGAGCTTGCGTTTGAGGAATAAGACATTTGCTGTCTGCGCAGATATCTCGCGACGTTCTGAAGGTTGCTCCGAGTGCATTGGCATTGATAAAGTTGGAACGTCGTTACTGATAATATATTCTCATAGGCTATCTGTGTCTATTACATCTGATGTGCATTACTAAGCAGATACCCTGCTACATACCCTCCATACCCCTCTGTACCCCTGTACCCTCACTGACCCCTGAATTACCCGTACCCTTTAGGAGGAGTAGGGGTAACGCAGGGGTAAGAGTAGGGGTACAAGGACTTCATGCGGGGGTAGACCCCTGATCAACACTAAAGGTTGCGCTTATAGTTGTTGCCAATGCACGACTAGTACATTAGAACTAACCTAGCACGTGAGTATTCCATTACTGTAAAAAGTGTGCTCGGTGTACTCACCTCGTTTGATGACACAGCACACTGCACTCAAAACAGCTCTTCCTCTCTCTCCATCGAGACCACACACGGGCGGCGTGTTGAAAGTTGAATCACTCGAAGTCTACTGATCAGTAGCCTGAGAAGAAGGCCAGGGCAGCTTAGCAGGACAGGGCGCTCAAGGCCGCTGGTGAGCTCTATTAACTAGAAGACACCTCTGGAGAACGGAGTTCTTGACGGATAGGCCTGATTCCTGCATCAGTCGATAGCCACAGACGAGTCAAATCGAATGATATATGATTTGGAGCAAAGGGACAATGGGAAGGAGCTGGATTGATGCGATGTAGTTTGGATGTAGTGGCCACAGAGAGGCCGGGGCTCGAAGCTTACTGAGGCTGAGAGGAAGGCTAGGGTGGACTGGCAGGATAGGACACTTAAGGCAGCTGGTGAGCTTTACTTGGCCCTCTCAGACGACCAGAAAACACACCTGTACGCCATTTGAGGACAACCCTGTCAAGATCTGGGCCAAGCTCGCCTTTGTACACCTCCAAGGCCCAGAAGCAGGAGGAGCTCAGGAAGGCGAAGAAACGCGGTGGCAAGGCCTAAGCAGCGCAGGAGGTCACTTCTGCCACCTCTGATGCCTCATCTCCCTCGGAGTTCGCTGGCAAAGCAAGTTCCCCTTTCTCTCCCACCTCATCCACCTCTGGACCGCAGATACAAGCACTACTTCTCATATGACGCACCACAGACACTGGTTGCGCAATTACAAACCTCTCTCCATCCCCATCCGGCTTGCTAACAACACAGTCGTCCATTCTGCAGGTTTAGGGTCGGTGGTGTTTGCTCCAGAGGTTAAGGGGGAGTCTGTGCGCTATGTCGAGTTCTCTACAGTGTTGCATGTACCAGAATTGGGATCCAATCTACTCTCTGTGCTCTATCTCGCCAGAAACCATCATTTCAACGTCCATATCTCATCTGAGCGCATGGACTTCATTCAGGACTCTGTCGCTCGCTTCTGTGCACCCATTGACGCGTCCAACGTCATCCCTGCTCCAGAATCCGCTCTGGCTAGCGCAACTTCGACTCTACCTCTGGATGAGTCTCTCTGGCATCCTGCTTCAAGGTGGTCATTCCCATGAAAGCCAAGTCTGAGACCTTTGATGCCTTCAAACGGTTCAAAGCCTAGGCAGAGACTCAGCTAGGCGCAAAAATTGCCACTCTGCAGGACGACAATGGTGGGGAATACGTGTCGAAGGAGTTTGAGCAGTACTGTATTGACCATGGCATTACCAGACGTCACACAGTGCGCAATAGGCCTCAGCAGACTGGTGTAGCAGACCGGTACAATTGTACTCTTGGTGAAGGAATCACTGCTATGCTT
This sequence comes from Irpex sp. PG99-01B2, assembly GCA_037041695.1. NCBI lineage: Eukaryota > Fungi > Basidiomycota > Agaricomycetes > Polyporales > Irpicaceae > Irpex > Irpex sp. PG99-01B2. The sequence goes on from JAXQIY010000071.1 coordinate 10,658, forward strand.
CAGGAAGCTGGTCTGCCACTGTCGTCCTGGGGGGAAGCTCTAGCTGCCCTTGTTCACGTCCTCAACCGGGTACCCACTTCTAGTGCACCCACCACTACTCCCTGTGAAGTATGGTTCAAGCGCAAGCCAGATGTCTCCAATCTTCGGATTTGGGGATGCTTGGCCTATGTGCACGTGCAGAAAGACAAACAAGGCCAGCTGAGCTCTCACATGGAGAAGTGCATCTTCGTTGGTTACCCTCCGGACTACAAAGGCTGGAAGTTCTACAATACAGCTACCAACCAAACGCACTGTTATCTCTGAATGTGCTGTATTCAACGAGAGGTACTTCCTAGGCTCAAGAACTGGTCCGCCGAACCTTCCTGTTACCACGGTCTACCAAAGAGCGTGTTGAGCACAAGTATTGATTAGAAAACTCAAGACACTTGTGTCCGCTGTCCGTAATGGGGAACCATGGGATCAATGTGTTTCCTGGCAGACTAGACACAAACATGGAGTGAATGGCTATATGCATTCTAAGCAAACAAGTACAAGACATGAGTGAACGGACAAATAATGTAGACATAGAACTCACACGGTGTCCACAGGACACAGACACCACACTTTTTAACAGTGCACGGCAGGAGACGGCTGACTTCTTTCAGAGCATCAAGCGTAGGGTCAGATATGATGAAGACGGATCTGATACAGAAGGGAGTAGTGTGGCCTTTAAGTGTATGCGGACCGATGGCAGCAGCACACAAGACGAATATATGAAGCAAGTATAGAGTCGTGAAACCTGGCATAATTGTACATCACAACTCGGACACGTTACTGCGGTTTGCAGAATGATATGGAATCAACGTTTTTCGCACTGATCCCCGAGTGAGCACGTGAATACTGCCAAAAGGTCTTGCCGGTCCCCCGATGATGTCAGAGTACCTGCGCTTGTAGAGTGAGACACCCCTCACACACGCCAAGCAGGCTGTCGTCGCATGCTTTCGCGTATCGACGCCGCCTATCTGCGCAGCCTACTCTCTTATCGACACACCTACTATCTGGATGAATTACAACACATGCTTCTCGAGCATCGCGGGGTCAACGCCGCAATTTCGATCATCTGGCGGACTATTCACAGGTTGCGCCTGTCGCACAAGCGGACGTGGAGGAAGGCTGCAGGTGCGTGGCTACATTATACTTTTCTAGCTCATTTCTGACTGACACCACAGAGAGGAGTGAGCTGCTTCGTGCAGCTTACTGGAACCGCTTCGCTACCCTCGTGCCCGATCCGAACATGCTAATGTTCACGGACGAAGCACATAAGGATGATCGTACGCACGATCGTCTTTATGGCTATACACAGATTGGTGTTCGATGCGTGCAACGGGCAACCTGGGTGCGTGGAAAACACATCAGCATCCTTCCCGTTCTGACATTAGACGGGATTATTGCGTACAATCTTGTCGAGGGCTCTGTGACATCAGAGCGGTTCGTCCGCTTCATACGCGAGCAGGTGGTGAGTATCTCAACATCACCAAGAAGCAGACGACTTATACATACTAGCTCCCTTTCACCAATCCATATCCCGGTCCTCGGAGTGTGCTGGTGCTCTATACTTGCAACATCCACCACTCAGAGGAGTTGCAGCAAATCATTGAAGATGCAGGTATGTATTTTGCTCATAAACGACTGCACCAGTTGTATATAGACCACTCGTGGTCAGGTTGTCGGCTACTATACCTACCACCGTATTCACCAGACTTCAACCCGATCGAGTACGCCTTCGCTTTCGTCAAGGCTTACCTCCGTCGTAATTGGCAAGATCGGACCCTCACCAGCATTGTCAACGCACTTCGTAGTATCACCCCTGAGATTACTGAGGGTTGGTTCGTAGATGCAGGGTATACTTGGTGAGAAGGGGTTTGTTATTGTGCGCATTTGTACTAGAGTAATCTACAATAACATTCGCTTTCACCACTCCTTCAAGAACCCATCCTCGTCAACTTCATCTCCCTTTGCAGGCACAGTGAATCCAGGGGGAATTGGCCGCCACTCGAGTGTAGCAGGATCCAGGTATTTGATGTAATGGTCGTCTTCACGTTGTTCGCCTAGAGTCCGGAGCAACGGGCTAGCATTCCACCTTGACTTGGTGCCAGTCAAGATGTTGTCCAAGTCGTATTGAACTGACTTGTCCTCTTCCTGCTGGCGTGACGCGTTCGGGAAGGCTACAGAGCCTGCTGCTGCGGAGTTATCTTCGGTGCGAACCACATATTGACTGAACTCTGGATCAGTCTCAATTGGCTCAGGCTTGGCGTGTTGCGCGGGAGTTCAACCACTCCGAAGCGGTGCGCATCACCTATGGACATTCCGATCTCTGGAGCGGTCAGTTCTTTGATATCTACTACACCGAGAATGTCTGGACCATAATCGTTGTTACGGAGACCTATATAGTACTGGGACGCCCGACGAACTCCCCGTTTGTCCTTCATATACTTGCAGAAGCGAGCGAGGCTGTTGGGACTACTCGGTAATGATTGGTCAGGTGCGGAATGGCGAGTGGGAGTAGTAGCGACGACCGATTCTGCTTGAGGGCGCTTGGAAGGGGTGCGTGGTGTAGTGGGTATGTTTGCTTTAGCAAGCTCTGCGACAACACTTGTTATTGGTGCAAAAACACTTGCTAGAACGCTCGTCTCGATTGCTGAAGGATTTGGGGTCACCGGAGCCAGATGGTGGGGATTGAGAACTGCGCGCTTGTTGCTGGGATCGAAGAGTGCCGTGCGCGGGGGCTGATGGATGGTGGCAACGTTGTCCTTCTACAAACTTTCTTTAAAGCGATAATAAGTGACTTACCATAGCGATGGCCCAGTCCTTGATCATCCCGGCTGTCAGCGGTAACTGTGCGCCGTCAGGATATACATAAGTAGCACTGTTTCCATCGTGCCCGTTTGCCCACTTCTTCAGGAGTTGGTTGCGGTTCTCGGCCAAGATGATGTCTAACTCAGTTAAGTCTTCTTCGCGGACACGCTAGTATATACCAATGAGCATCAACGTTGCTTGACTTAGATTGGGAGATTAACTCGACCAAACTAGGGCCTAGGACGTCAGGACTGCAGGCTGAGATGAGCAACTAGAGG